>CATIWF010072844.1:0-15124 GCA_949630135.1 Balakata baccata
AATTAATAATTAACTAAATTAGATATTGAAATAAATTGAATTAGAAATTAAGATGAATTTAATTGTTAATAATTTAAATTGATTAAATTAAACTATATGATTAAATTGCAGTTCAGTAAAGACTAGTAGGACTACATATATGTAAAAATATGAAAATAATAACAATAGATAAATAAGTTAAATAAAATAAATAAAATAATAAATAGCTAAATAGAAAAAAAAAGAGTAAAGTCGGTTAAAGAGGAAGGGAGGAGGGCTGGCCAAATTGGCCTATAAAGACCCTAATATTCTGCATTTTTCTCTCAACCTCTTCTTCACTCTTTTTTTTCTCCCACATACTAGACCAAAATTTTCATTTGTCTCTCAAGACCTAATGCAAAAATCACTCTAAAATAATTAACTTTTGGTAAATAATTCTTCCCTCTATTATTGGTGTATTGTTGGAGTTGCTAGAGTTATATTATGGCAGTGTTCTGTGTCTTGATTTTAATGGTAATAAATATTGATTTTGAAGAAGTTTTAAACATAAAAGTTGTAGATTTATATCTTAGGTTTATATCTCTATAAATAATTTTTCAGGATTTAGCCCATAAAAAGTGATATTTGAAATTTTTTGAAACTGGTTTTTAGAGAAATATCAATAGGATACCCTATTGTATGAGCTTGTTTTGATCATCTTAGAGGCTGAATTAAAGAAAACTCAAAATATAGTTATATGTGTTCTCTAGTTTTTTACAAAATTCCGTATAAATCACTGTTGCGTAGGCTGATTTATAGTTAAATAAATCATAATTGTTACTTGAGTGAGCTGTTTCTTAGTACTTGTGAAGGCTTAACAATTTCGTACTCAATTTTGAACTCTTTAAAGACCAAACCGGGTAAATATTTAAACGTGAAAGTTTTAGAGAAAGGTTAGATATATTTCGTACTCGATTATCTTATAATTTTTTAAAATTTATGTCTCAAAACTACCTAAGGACAGGAGATAGGACAAACTTTAGAATTATACCAAAAATCATGTAATGCTTCAAAAATTATAAAATTTTAATATGTCATAGTATTATTTGTTAATTTTAATTAGAAATAAAAATCACATAAATTAGATAGGTGTAGAAAAAGTTATAGGGTCAACAATCTTTCAATGTCATATTATGACTTAGTACTTATTTATTTAAACTAAGTTAAGAATAAGTATTTTAACAAAGTATTAATCAATTATAGATTTTTTAAATTAGGTCATCAACAAGAAGAAGAACCATAAAAATAGACAAGTTTCAAACTTTGGAATTTTCTAAGGCCACTATTAAGGTTTGTACATATATGCATTTTAGTTTGCTTAAATGCATGATTATGTGTGTATGACATAATTTATATATTAAAATGATATAATTATGTGTTATGACATACTTGACATTACGAAAATGTTAATTATGACTATGCTAATGTAAAATGAGCATCAATTATGGCAAATAAAGATATAATAAAAAATAAAAAATTAATAATTTTAATTGCCCATTTCTTTACCTGAGAACTAACTTAGGATAGATAGTGCACAATTAGTGAAGATTTCGGTACCGATATAGATGTGATTTAAGGACATAATGGCTTTAGCTCTGAGAGCGCCTCTGATCCTATTTATATACAATTGTGATTATACTTAGTAAAGGTGGATGAAGCTCCGCGAGCGGCTCTACTTCATATCTCATATCCGGATGGTCCGAACATGAGATCTGGGCTATTAACTATGAAATACTAACTATTACTACTGACTATTGGCTAAAAATTAAAAATAAATAACAAGAAAAAATAGAATTTGAATGAATTAATTAATTGAATTCATTTATATAAATTGTCATCCTGGAATTATGTGTAAATAATATGGAAAATTTAGGAAATAAAATAAATATGTAGACTTTATGGTAAGTGTAAGGAATTATATATATATATATATATATATTGGTTTAAATATTTTATTTATACTACACGTGTTAAATTTAAATTATTTAAAATTTATTTTGCATTGCGTGTTGCATGATAAAATTAAAATGCTCATATGTACCACTAAGCTAGAGTTAGCTTAGTGTGAGTTTCTCTCTCGCAGAAATCGTAGCTGTAAATAGTAGATAGTGAAGTTGGCAAGAAAAAGTCTAAGCCCATATTAGAAGAGGCACATAAGACCCAATTAGAAGGTCGATTACTTACTTTTGTTTTGATTTTAATCATGTATCTGAATAGTTAACTCGTTTTGTATATGTATTAAAAATATGTCTAATAGTTAGAAATACTTGATATGTGAATATAATTATGAAGAGTTGATATATATATATATAAGTTAAATCTATTATATAAAAATAGGTAATTGAATTATTAATTAAAAAGGAAATGAATTCATGACAGATTTATTTAATTAGTAGATTATGTGACATTCCACTTATATGATGAGATTGTTCCTATTATATAAGTGGGGTGCCACACCCAATTAACCGGAAAGTCAGTGGTCTGACTACAAACCTTTCCTATAGACAATATCCATGCAATTCGTCGTTCCACCTTCCTATACCCCACTTAGTTCAGAGCATGAATTTTGTGTCAACTCCCAATAGACTGACTACGTCACATCTAGTTTGAGTGATATTAGATCTTGTCCTTGAGACTTATTACTCTTACAGATATATCACTGAAGACTATCTTTATGATATTTCTACTCTAGATAGAGATTCCCAAGTAATGATCTCGATAAGAGGCCGTGGGTATACTCTTCTTCTATCAGGAGTGTGAATCCTTTGTTAACTACCCCACTATCTTCGAATACCTCAAATTGTACCCAATCACCATTCTATGAGCGACTTCTCCTAAGGCAATGAAGAATGAAGTTAAAGTACAGGATCAGTATCCAAGATAACTTAGAGCACCATTGTTATGATGTGACTATCATTGACATATAATAGAAGATCCATGTGATGGTCTCATTGTAGGTCATCTAATGAACTTGATTACTCTAGTAAGCATCTACATGTTAACTTTAAACAACTTATTTCTACAGATTATAAGATCTATCGCTTGATCCAATAAAAAAGTATAACATGTGATAGTCTATCCAAATCAACAATGTCCAATCTTATTAATCCTATGACTAGGGACAATTAGATATAACCATAATTGCAAATTGTAGGAGTCTCAATATCATGATCCCATCATGATTTCCTTCATACTATGTTTGTATCATGGATTTCATTAATTACTTTAAGATTCGATCAATTCATAATATAAATGAATATTAATAAATGAAAATGTCTTTTATTCATTTGAAATGAATTTGTACTATAAGTGCTAAAGATGATTGCCTTTAGTGCACTTCTCTAACACCTTATCCTGACCTAAAGCTTCTTCGGCTCCCAATCTATGATGAATCAGGCGAGTCCCACAGCCATGTGGCCCAGTTTTGAGCAACAATGGACTTATATACCAACCAGGACTCTATCTTGTGTAAATCTTCCTTACCACTTTGGTAGGACTAGAATAACAGTGGTATTAGGGCTTGAAGCCTGGATGCATCCACTCATTTGAGCAAATGACAGAAATGTTCAACATAAGATTTGTTACTTGCCTCAAAATGAGAAAGGTGTCCGCCGATCTACAAAAAGTATATCAATGGAAAAAGGAAACCCTTAGAGAGTATGTAGAGAGGTTTAACAAAGATGCAGTTATGGTTGATGATCTAGACCATAACATCGCCATCAGAGCCTTTACAATAGGCACAACATCAAAACTGCTTTGAAATTCCTTGAATTTAGATATATGAAGGTTCTTTACTAATCTCATATTGAGAGCTAGATAGCATATCCAATTGGAAAAGACCATGTGTGTTGATGATGAAATTCTAGAGTTAGAGATCCCTAGTATGGATCGTTCTACTTCAGACACAAATTCTAGAGAAAGATAGAACCTCAACCGTAGAAAAAGAAGATAAGCGAGATTCCCAATCCTATAAAGGAAAAGGAGACTACCAGTCGAGCTATAGAGATTGCTCTAATTACCAATCATATAAGAGAAAGTTCACTCCCCTCAGCGTGTCAAAAAGGTAAGTTCTTATGGTAGCTAAATAATAGATGAAAAGTTGCAATGGCCGTAAAAGCTCAATCGCCGATAATAAGGATTGTACTAAATATTGCGACTTCCTTTGAGATCAGGGCTATGAAACCGAAGATTATTGGCACCTGAAAGAAGAAATAGAAGGATTGATATAGAGGAAGCCTTGAAGTAGTTCATCACAAAGAAAGGGCAATGAGAGAACTAAGACTATGGCTAGAAAAAGTCTCAAGTTTATGAAAAGAAAACCAGGGGAGAACCATCCAATATGATCTGCATGATCGTAGGACGAATTACACACGTAAGAAGCAAGGCTAAGAAGAGAAAATCTTGTTGCGTTCACCATGTCTCCAAAAGAGCATAAATCAAACCAGTCACCTTCTCTTTATCAAATGGAGATTGGGTCAAGTCGGGGCATGAGAAGGCACTAGTGATAAATGCTCGAATACGAAATGTGTAGGTGAAAAGGATCTTGGTAGATAATGGTTCAACAGTCAATTTAGTTATATTAGATATGTTCAAAACATTAGGAGGATCCACTACAGATTTCTAATAGGTGAAAATCCCATTGGTGGGACTAGGAGGACAACCTGTCATGTTAGGGGTGTGCATCAGTTCGGTTTTAAACCAAACTAAATTCATAAACAAACTGAATCCATACATGTATAGAAATACCTAACAAAAATAGATTTATGAATAGAACGTAACTGAACCAAAATATTTCGATTTAGTTCGGTTCCGTTTAATCAGCTTTGTAAATTAATTTATTAATTAGCTTAAATTATGATTATTGCCATATTTTATCAATTATACAAAAATTAAACATAATAACTTTATCAATTAATATAAATTACAATTAACTATCATAAATTTATAAATTACCATTAACTAAATTCAAAACTTTATAAATTAATATAAATTAAAATCAACTATCACAGTTTTATTAATTACCATGAAATTAAGATTAGTTAACACAAATTAGAATAAATTAGGCTTAAGCCACACGCAGCCCCCTGAAAATGTTCGTTTTTGCTATTTAACCACCTGCAGTATTTTTGGTCCACATAGTCACTTGAACTCTATTTTTAATCCACTTTGCCATATGTCTAATTATTAAAACTAAACATATGACTTTTTGTTGCTGACATGATAATATTGACCAAGTCAAATATTTTTTCTTGCCATATCAACATTATGAGACTCTATGCACATTTTACCAATTGTACATGGGGTAAAGTGGACCAAAAAAGGAGGTCAAGTGGCTAAGTGGACCAAAAATCGTTGCAGGGGACTAAATAGCGAAAACGAACATTTTCAGGGAGCTGAATATGACTTAAACCAATAAATTATCATAGTTCATGATTTTATCAACCATCATGTAGCAAAACTAATTATTATAAGCTATCATTTCTTTTATTTTATATACAAAATTAGAATTAATTATTATAAAATTCATAAAAAAATATATATGCATAAAAAAGTTTGGTTGGTTTGGTTTAATCAGTTTTCCAACATTCTTAACAAAACCGAACCAAATAAATTGAAGTTTTTCAAAATAACTGAATCGAATAAATTGAAAATCGAATAAACCTAATAGAATAGACTGAATTCAATTTAGTTATTTTAGTTTTCGGTTCAATTTGCTTACCCCTAGTCCCAATTGAAGGGTCGACATGGTTAATGATCAAGATCGGAGACGACAACAAATGCAAAGACTTTAGAGTCAATTTCATAGTGGTAGATATTCCCTTCGCTTACAATATGATCTTGGGTAGACCTTTCCTTTATGACACCTACGCCAACAGAAATATCATATACCTCACTATGAAAATCCCTACAGAAAGGGTAGGGATCATAGTAGGAAGAGATCGTAAAATAGCCAATGACGCCTGCTTGATTACATTGAAAGGGATAATGGATAGTTTGTATGTAGAAACATCATTAAGGTTAGATCGAATAGAAGAAGAAAGAGCCCAGCCTTTGGAAGAATTGGTGTTAGTTGAAGTGGTGCCAGGAAAAATACTCAAGTTGGGGGCAAAGATTAGAACATACATCAAAATGGCATTATAGGAGCCTTGAAAGAGCATCTAAGGGTTTTCGCCTAGTCTCCCTAAGACATAAAAGGGAGCTGTCATCACTCATAAATTGCAGATTACCAATGGTTGTAAGCTAGTCAAGTAGAAGAAGAGAAAGCATGCACCTGATTGGCGAGCTGCGATTGCCTTAGAAGTAGACAAGCTAATGAAAGCCAGCTTCATCCTAGAAGTCTTTTATCCAGACTGGGTTTCAAATATGGTTATGGTAAAAAAAGCAAATGGGAGGTAGAGGATGTGCATAGACTTCACTAATCTCAACAAAGCTTGCCCTAAAGACAACTATCTACTTCCAAACTTTGATCAACTGGTGAATTCCATTGCTGGCTATTACATTTACAATTTTGTTGATGCTTATTCAAGTTACCACCAGATGTGGATGATGATAGAGGGCCAATAAAAAATAGCTTTCATAACTGATAAAGACCTATACTGCTTCACAGCAATGTCCTTCGGATAAAAAAAAATGTAGGAGTAATATACCACCGTTGCTTCAACCACATGTTCAAATATCTAATTGGCTCTACCCCTATAGGTGTATGTTGATGATATGATCATAAAGAGTGCAAGAGAAGAAGATCACACTAGAGACCTGAATGAAGCCTTCACTGTCTTGGAAAGGTTTGGCATGAAACTCAATCCTGAAAAATGTATATTTAGTGTAAAAGCAGATAAATTTCTAGACTTCATGGTGTCTCAGAGGAATTGAAAGCAAATCTATTGATATGTAGCCACAAAAAACCATCAAGGAGGTACAGAGGCTAACTAGAAGAATCACTGCATCAAGGTATATTTTATGCTCCATTAAAAGATGCCTACCATTTTGCCAAAGCTTAAAGCACTTGAAGAAGTTGTCTTGGAATAATGAATGCCAGCCAACATTTGAAGTTTTGAAAATGTTCCTAATTTCCCCATCTTTATTAAGCTGACCAGTAATAAGAAAAGATTTATTCCTTTACTTATCTACCTCTAAGGAAACACTGGGATCTGTATTGGTCTGAGAAACAACAAATGAGCAATTTCCTATTTATTACTCCAGCCAAGTCCTCAAAAGAGCAGAGCTTAAATACCCAAAGTTAAAATTTTCTAGCAACCAAGAAGCTGAGAAAATATTTTGAAGAACTCCAAGTGATTGTGCGGACAAACTAACCATTGAGAAAAATCCTGCGAAAGCCTGAGACCATAAGGTGACTTATAGAGTGATTCGCAGGAATTGGGAGCTTCTGAGTCAAATTTGAGCCTAAGTAAGTTATGAAAGCGCAAGTTTTGAAGGATTTTGCCACTGAATATGGAGAAGAAGAAACTCCCAAAGAAATAATAGTAGAAATTCTGTGGATGCTAAATGTAGATAGTGTGGCCAATGCCATTAGTGTAGGAGCATGGTTCTCTCTCAAAGGCCCAGGAGGAATATGCATAGAAGTAGTTATGCAAGTTGAGTTCCAAGGATTAAATGACATGGCATAGTATGAAGCCATGATTCAGTCTCAAAGTAGTAAGCCAGATCAAGCCTCCTAGATTGATTATGTGGAGCGACTAACAATTAGTCATGAAAGAATTTGAATCAAAAGAAAAAAAGATGGAAAAATACCTAGCAATGGTAACACACCTTCTAAAAAAGATCAAAGAAGGAGGAATATGTTGAGTACTAGAGCAAATTCCTAGGATGGAGAATGCAGAAGTAAATGTCTTATCCAAGCTGGCTCTCGAAAGAGGACCTTATCCAAGGGAAATCATTGTAGAAACAGTCACAGTGCCATCTCACTCAAAAACCAATTTACTACTGATCTCACAAGATTTTTGGACATGACCCTAGGTGTATTGGATGGATGAAGGTAAGTTACCAGAGGGCCAGCAAAAGGCAAAAAAGCTGCTTAGGAAAGAAATCAATTTCTCATATCAAGATAACATTTTGCATAAGTAGTTAGCAACTTATCTATGGCTCTACTACGTTAAAGATGAACAAGAAAAATATATGCTAAAAGAAATACAAGAAGGTGTAAGTGGCACACATGAAGGAGCAAACATGACCAGTAGAAAGGCCTTATTGTATGGCTATTATTGGCCAACGATGAAGAATGATGCTAAAGAAACAGTAAAAAAATATGTGAGTAGTGCCAAATATAAGACAACACATCAGTGCTCCTCTAAGCAAACAAAAACCAATAGGCTCAGTATGGCCCTTCGCCCAGTAGAGAATAGATATCGTGTGGCCTTTTTCTCCAGCTAAGGGATGGAAGAAATTCTTGTTAGTGGCAATACACCATTTCACCAAATGGCATAAACTATCACCACTATTACTCAAACTAGAATTGTAAACTTCTTCTTTGACGAAGTCATTTGCAAGTTTAGCATACCTAAAAGGGTAATCACTAACAACAGCAAGTTGTTCAACAATAGGGAATTTATAGGACTTTGCTAAAACTTGCACATTGACTTGCGATTCATGTCGGTAGTACATCCCTAGAAAAATAGGATGACAACAATGACAAATAGAATAATTATACAATGACTAAAGAGGAGATTGAAAGAAACTAAAGGAGAATGGGTCACTCAACTCTTATATATGCTATTGTCGTACAAGACTACCCCATGAACTGCAACAAAGGAGACTTCATTCATATTAGCGTTTGGGACAGAAGTTGTAATACTAGTAGAAATTGGGTTCCCAAGCATCATAACAATGCAGTTGGAAGAAAATGATAGAGTAATGAGAATGAGCTTGGATTTCATAACTGAAGTTTGAGAGTATGAAGCTGTCAAAGTTTAGGCCTACAGGAGAAAGGTTGAAAAAAATGTTTAACAGAATCGTCCATGGCGACCTAGTCTACATGAAAGGAGATCTCAACAGAGGAGATGTAGGCGTAAAGAAGCTGGAAGTAAACTAGGTTTATAATAGAACAAATTGTTAGTCCAACCACTTACAAGTTGAAAAACATAGACAGAAAGATCAAGCCATGAATGTGGAACACCAAAGACATTAATAAGTTTTACTAGTAAGATTTTAAACTCTTATTTTTTTTTTGCTAGTTAAATCTAAGCATGCTTACTTATGAATGAAGTATCCTATCTTGCCAAATCATATCTTGTTATATTACTTTACAATTAAATACTTGAAAATTTTCCTAAGGCCGTTAAAAAAAAAAAACTACTCAATAGCAAATCCTATTAAAGTCTCTAAATATTTAAATTACAATTTTTAGCGATCGCAATAAAAATATCTCTAAAGAGATCTAAATAAAAACATTTCTAAGGAGATTCAAATAAAAATATCTCTCAGGAAATCTAGATAAGTGCATCTCTAAGGAGATCTACATAAAAATATCTCTAAGGAGATCTAAACAAGGGTATCTCTAAAAAGATCGACCCCAAAAAGAAAATCTCTCTAAGGAGATCTATATAAGTGAATCTCTAAGGAGATCCAAATAAAAATATCTCTAAGGAGATCTAAATAAGGGTATTTCTAATGAGATAAAAAAAAATCTCAAAGGAGATCTGAGTGAGTGCATTTCTAAGAGAGATCCAAATAAGTTCATCCCTAAAGAGTAAAAGTTTTCCTAAATGAGCCTAACGTAAAATGTCTCAAAAGAGACCTAAGCACAAAAATTTCTTAATGAGATATGAGTAGACATACTCCTAAAGAAATCATGCTTAGATATCTAAGAAAAGCATATTTTCATCTCCCTAAGAAAAAATGTGTGTAAAAGCACATTTGACAAGGCGTTTCTCTAAAGAAATCTGAAATCGATAAGAAATGCCTTCAAAAGAATTGATTAAATTGAACAATCCAGTTTAACACCGAAATTAGTCAATCACCAATCAGATAAGGATGCTTCCTAGGAATATCATCTCTAGGCAAATAGAATTCAGAAATTATCAGGTATCATGAATAGGGAGCATACAAACAACATACTATATAAAATAAGTTTGCAAACATTGTTCAAATTCGATGTTAGAAAAAAAAGAAAAAGTAAATTAGTAACAAAAGATAAAAATTAACATAACAGCTAATTCTTCGCCGTAGCCCCTTCAACATCTTCTTTGGAACCAATCATCGGTTCCTCAACATATTTATCTAACCTATCACCAAAGGGCTCTCCACAGTCTCCTCAGCAGCAACAGGAATATTCTCACAAGGCTTATCTAGAAGAAAAGGTGTGGCAGGCACTTATATAGGTTGATCGACATTAATGCCTATATCATTTTTTGGAGGGGAAGTGTCCTTCTCATTAAGGAAGTAGAAGTCATTCAAAGGAAGCTTCTCCTTCACGAGCATTATAACTTTTTGGCGAGCTTTTTCCTGCATAACAAACATCTGTTCAAGATAAGAGGTGTCCTCCTTCTGTAGACAATCAACTTCTCCCTAATAGTGGGAGATCTCTACATCTGCTGTACATGGTGTGAGTCAAAAGATTTTTATAGCTCCATCTTCTCTGCTTCCACCTTTTTTTAGATGTAGTTCAAAAGAGGAGACCTTGCTGTCTACCAAAACAACATGTTCTTGCTAGCTTGCAATGATGGAATCTCTTTCAGCTAATAAAGAGTTTACATGCTGCTCATCTATAGCCAACTCTAAGGCAAGCCAAGATTGCCACTTAACCTCTTTTTTTCTGAAGAGTTTCTTTATTCACCACCTTCGTAGCTGACAATTTAGACGTAAGAGAATTGTGAGCATTTCTTTCTTTGAGAAGAATCTCATATTCTTTTCCTAAAATGTCAAGGCACTTATAGTTATCAAATCCCATCTGGGCGATCTAAATCAACAAAATGTAAAAAATTAATTTCTAAAATAATAAGAAAGGAAAGAGAAAATGAATGCAAAAGTAAACATAGATATTCCACTTTACCTTTTTAAATAGCCTTTTTCAACTCATACAAATCGGTCAAGCTCTATTGTGATTCCAAGTCAACATGCAACTGATAAGCTTTCTGCAGATCATAACAGGTGGCAACCTTATCAATATAGGCCTTATTGTCCTTACCCTTGTGACACATAAACAGAGCCTGCTGGAAGTTAATAAAGAACCTTGTCCATGCAAAAGGAGTCATCCTATCTGGTAAGAGGCCTCGAAACTTTCTTAGTAGGAAGATCACTGATTTTGGCAGCGATATCTTCTTTCTAGATTGTAGGGTCTTTAGCAATGAAGGAGCAAGCTTATATTCCACTCCCAGAACTTCAGCAATGCTTTTGCCAAAAGTTTGAGAAGTAGGAGCACCAATCAACACATGTGACGAAGCCACAAGCATAACATCCAAAATCACAACACTAGAAGAAAGTGAGATCTCCATGGCTGGTTGCAAAGTAACCTCAATAATAAGCTTATGCAAGACAACAATAATACCAATATCGGTAACCTTGCCCTTGCCCTTTTTCTCCAGCATGAATGCCTTTGACCTTTAGTAACCTCTTCCTCTTCAAAAGGCAAATAACATGCATAACCTTCAGCCGCATTTTTTGAAGTGGCAATCTGTTGATTCATAAGTGTGTTCACCAATTCCACTCGAGGATCCTATCATTCAATGCTAGGGGAATCCCACTCTATCCTTTTGGATTACCCTAAAAAATAAACCTTTTCTTCAATCCCGATGCTATAATGGGAGATCGTAAAATAAACCTAAACCAGTGCGAGCAGTGAAATAATAGTGCTCTCCCTTATGACTCAAAAACACTCAATATTGAAAAAAGTTCATCTTTAGAAGAATAGCCAAACCCTTACAAACATGCACGATAATGGTTATCAATAACCAACTATTTGGGGAAAGTTGATTCAAAGGTATATTGTAAAAATTCAATAACTCCCTAACAAACTGTAGTAATGGAAACTGAAGGCCTGACCTCATACTCTCCTTATACACACCTATCCTGGCCTCTAAATCCAACATGTTGACCCCTATATCCCTAATGTTAGCTAATGAATTGGTGCCCGAGATCCTATACTCACTGTAAATCAAAGACAACTGAGCACTCTCGATTTTAGACATTCCCTTAGAAATTTTCCACTTTTTTGCAATAGACAAGCCTAAAGTTCTAGCCATGCTTCTTGGCATAAGAGGTATAAGGGGTAAAACAAGAATAGGGAGGGGAAGCACATAAGACAATCCTCTTAAAACAACTAAAGAAGTAGATGGTTGATTATCAGTGTTAGGGTTAGCCAATGAAGATGAGCGTAATATAAATACACCAATTATAGAACATGTTGAAATGCCAAGTGCAAATATTGAGGAGGAAGTAGATGAAAACACCCGAATTCAAGAATTTCTTGGCCGATATAGACATATCAAGGATAATGAGACCTGCTTTGCACTTCAAAATGCACTAATTGACCATTTGTGGGAATAATATACTAATTCTGATGATTAAAGTCAAATAAATATGTACGTCTGAATGAGTCTTGTTATCATATGTTGTGTGTAGTAATTATTATGTAAGGTTTTATTTGTTTTAATATTAATAAAATTATTAATATGTTGTAATATGTGTTTTAATATATTAAATGTTATATTTTTTAGCTTAATTGTATTGGTTTTACGGTATTTTATATCAATTTTAGTTTCTACTTAACATTATATAATAAATTAATTTTAATGTCTCATTAAATTACGTAATAAAATATTTTATTAATTTATAATTAAATTATATAATAAAAATATTTTTATCAAATTAATAAATAATTATTTTATTAAATTAATAATTATTGAATATTTAATTTTAAATTAAAAAATAATTATTGATATTGATTACAGGAAGAAAGTTAATATAAAGATTGATAATTAAATTAGAAGAAACAAAATAAAGTATTTTAAAAAATATTCTTTTTAGAGTAATATTTAGAATTAATAGATTGGAGATGAAATTGAATTTGGAGCTTAAATAATTGGATTTTAAAGCAAATTCAACTCTAAATTTGGAATTAGATATCGGATTAGAGGTATACAAATTCTTAGATAAGGCAGGAGTAATTTGTCACTTGGAACCGTAAAAATAAGAATGATTGTCACCTGATGTCGGAAAAAAATGACAGGACAATTTATCAGCATATTATATCACTAAAAATTATATTTTTCAATCGCCGTGCATCAATTTTTTTATATAAAAATAAAGTTTAATTATAGTTTAATTTTTTATTTAATTAACTAATTTTTTTAATTTTTTATAAATTGTATTTTTTAAATCCGTTTTTAGAAAAAAACATCAATTTATCTGTTTCAATTCAAAAATAATTTTTAAAACTTACAAAAAAGTTAAAAATAAAATTTTTTTTTCCAAAAAGTACTTTTCTAAAACTCAATGCTAAGCACCTCGTAAAAGTCATGAAATTTCAATCTAATACAAAAGTTCTTTTTCTTAAATGCCTCCAAATGATTATTATTATTATAGAGATTTGATCCGTTGTATTATCTGTAGATTAATCCATATATATATATATATTTGTATTCATATTAATTAATAAAAATAAAATAATAAAATATATTTTACTTAGTAATTGAATTAGTTTACAAAATAAAATAGATAAACTAAATTTATCTAAAATTTTTCGAAGATATTATGCACGCTAATTAATGGGAATGTTCATAATCATTTATGCCTCTTCCTCATTAAATAAAGCCAATAACAGAGTCTCTATCCCAAAGATTTAAGAGATTTCACCGGCCAATAGAATATTTTATCTGAGAAGTCAGTTTAAACTAAAATTGACAATTCTAATTCATACTCATTAATCTATATACATCTATACATTTAAATTAGGGTATAAATTATATAAAAAAAATTAATTTTTTTTTTATTTTTTACTCCAAATTTTTATTAAATTTCTTATAAATTTTTTAGAAAAACTACTTAACATATTAATAATTTTTAGCCATTTTTTATATATTTACATAAAAATTTTAATATATTTTTTTCTAAATTTTTTATTAATAAAAAATAAATTATATAATTTTGTAGTTAATATATATTTATTACCGTTTTAAGTGGAAAATTTATTATTTTTACTATTAAAAAATTAATTTTTGATTTTTTAAGAAAAACAATTATACATTTAAATTATCACATCTGCCTATTTGAGGTACCAATTGATTGACATGAATCAAACTCAAATAAGTCAAGACGGCTAGAAATTGAGCTTATTGTGATCAAAATCATACCAATACGATCAGAGTCTAATTGCAGACTCAAATAAAATGAATAATTAATATATGAATTTGTGACACTAAGTTATCAAGTGAGATTGATAAGAGGAGTAAAATTGTAAATTTATAATTTTTGGTCCAATGAACGAGTTGTGAGCTGAACACACCAAAATGTAGAGCATGTTAAGATAAGTCTGTGAGTAAAATTTTATATCAAAATTCATCCATTTAGAATCTCAAATTAATGAAATAAAATTCAGATTTCCGATAAATTTTAGATATATCTTTTTTATGTATTAAATGAGTGAATTATGATGGATTAGGGTGGGTTAGGGTTAAATAGTATGAATATCCATATAATAAATTAAGTGGGTCATAAATAGATTAATGAGTTGTAAACAACCCAACTCATTTATAATAAATTCACACCAATTCTAACTCACTAATTTGTAGCTCATACTTTAAACATAAAAATGTGCATCAATTGGAAGTCATGGGTCTTTTCGAATTGAGATAGAATGCCCATTTTCGACTCTTTACCAGAAATAGAGGTGAGTAAAATCGAATCGGATCTGAAAATCAAACCAAACCAATCTTAATTAGGTCTAATTAGTTCGGTTATTTCTGTTATCGGTTATTTTAGTTCTGTTTTTAAGGTATAATCGGTTCGATTTAGTTTAAAAAGTTGCAAAACCGAAATAACTGAACTGACCGATTAAAATTAAAAATATATTTTTTATACATATATATAATTAATATATATATATATATAATTTACTATATGTTAAAAAGATATAATTATATATTATAATATA
>CATIWF010072872.1:0-36604 GCA_949630135.1 Balakata baccata
CCTCTTTCTTCTTTTCTAAAGGGTTTTGGGCTATATAAGTGATTTTTCCTTTAGTTTTTTGTGATTTTGGCTTCCTTTGAGTGAAAAAAGGTAGGAAAATGGAGGGGTGAAGAGAGAGCACGAATTTGGGTGGAAAAGTTAGGGTTTGGGGCTCATGTTAATGAGGAAGAAGAAGGGTTTTTATACTTTGGTAAAGATTTCACTTTGGTCCCTCCTTGTTTTTGCCAAATATCTACTTAAAACCTTAGCTTTTATTTCTTTCTTATAACTTTTTTCAACTTTATATTTTTTAATTAAATCACCTACAACAAAAATAAAATCTCTTATTAATCTTTAAACCCCAATTTTAGACTCTAATAATATTAATTGTGGCAATTAAACATATTAATTATCCGGACCTAAATTACGGGCATTACAATAATCTTTGAAAAATAAATTGTTACAATTTATATAGTTGGAGTACTATCGGTGTAATTCATCCCTTGTATGCCAATTGACCAAAAACATTTTTTGTTTCAATCAAGGATCCTTCTAGTAGTTAAAACACATTCTAAATATGTTATAAACATGTTTGAGCAATCAAAATAAAAAGCATAAGCCCCTTGGTACAACCAATTCGGCTACACTAGGTTCTTTAAAACCTAGTTTTTCAATAACTTGGTACAATTTCGACTTTCACTTTTTAAATCAGATTTAAATCATTCAAAATTCATCATAAACATTTAATGTCATTATATTTATATATTTGATAAAGAAAATTAAATTTTTTAAGGCCAAATAATTTCCCAACCCGAATATGCAGAGGAGGGAGTCCAAAATTGTTCCTTTCAACCATGTTATTGCAAAATAAAATAAAATCAATTATGACTTTCATATGATGGTTCTTATACCATTGTTGGATTTCTTGCCACATATCACATACATAAGCATATTAGAATGTAAAATTTTGTGGAAATCCAAACCGAAGATTGCCCTATGGAACTCATAATCGATCATGCAAATCTATATATAGTTTTAGTAATTTACCTTTGTTTATTTATCTTTTATTCTTTAATATTTATGCCTTCAAGTTGGAAAGTAGCAAACCACAACTTTCCTTTTCTGAAAAGTCTCTAGTAGTATCCATGCGAAAGAGGATGAAAGAAACCGTGTATGATAATGGTTGATCAAGCTTCCAGGGTGCTAGTATGGAATTGTGATCAAAGAAAGTAGAAGAATTAATTTTCTAATTAATTTTTTTGAAGGGGGATGCTTTAAATTTTAGGCTTAAATTGTCTATTTATATGTTTCCAATTATCCTAGGGAAAGAGGAAACCAAATCCAAGTAGAAAAAGACAAAAGAGGACAAGAAGGCCAAAAGGCCCATCGTGCGGACTGCCTGCGTGTAGCGCAGGACTTCCTATAGACAGCCCTACTCTAGTGGCTTGCACCAGCAATAATATCCTTCCCCTCCGCGAAATATTTCCATGCTCGTGACACTATCTAACCTAAAATTTTTCTCTTTAACTTCGATCAAATCCAAGGCCCATTTTACTCTCATCACACTTTTTTATACATGTGACCAAATAAATTTCCGACTATATTGGCCACTCAAATTATCACATAATTTGAGCAAGTCATGAGTGATATCTAGCCACATATCATGACCCCCAATTCACTGGAAAGGTCAGTGATTTGACTTCAAATCCTTCCACTTACAAGCATATGTGCAAATTATTATTTCGCCTCACTATACCTCATTCAGTTCAAAGTATGAACTAAGTGTCAACTCCTACTAGACTGATTATGTCACACATAGTTTGAATGATGTTGGTTCTTGTCCACAAGACTCATTTGTACTTGAAGACTTTCTTCAAGCCATTTCCACTCCGATAGAGATTCCCGAGCAATGATCTCCACAAGTGGCCATAGAACATCAATGAGAAAATAAAAAATGATGTCAAAGCACATAATCAGTATGCAAGATAACCTTGAGCACCTCAAGTTTTAGGATATGTGCACCCTCACCATGATGAGATTATCACTAATATTGAATAGATGATCCATGTGATTATCTCATAATTGATCATCCAATGAACTTGACTACACCAGTAAGCATTCACATGTTAACTCTAAACATCTTATATTTATGGCTTATGAGATCAGCCACTCGATCTAGTCAAGAAATATAACATGTGCTAGTTTATTTGGATTAATAATATCCAATCTTGGTAATTCTTTGACTAGGAATATTTAGATATAAATATAATTACACATGATAACAATTTTACTATCAAGATCACATCATGAATTCATTCATGGTATTATTATATATCATGGACTTCATTAAACAGTTACTAATTAAAATGCATGAATACTAAAGTAAAGAAGAATGTCTTTATTAAAAGAATAATTGTATACATCAAATGCTAAAAGTGATTGCCTTTACAACACCTTTCTAATAATCTCGTTGCACATGCGACACAACAATTTTGAAGATAAGCATATGTCACACTAACAACGCATCAACGGGCGATGTGGTGCCTATCACGCCAACAATGCATTAGCACGTGTGCAACACTACATCAAGTGCTAGCCATCATTGTCTATCATGAAGGCGATGAATGGGGACCTCTTGAGGGACGCATGACATTTCAACATGCCTTTACCAAATTTCATGTCACGCAAACAATAGCACAATGCAAGCGCAATGAGGCTCTTTTAGCAGAAATGTGCAAGTTATGCGCTGTATCGGTTGAACTTAATTGTTGAATTAACTTTTTTCAATTAGAATTGGAGTTATAAAAAAAATCAATAAAAGCTAATATTTTTTTATTTTTCAATTAAAATTCCTAATTTGATCGCACCATATATATTAGTTCTTCATTAATGGCACCGAAAAAAATTAAATATTTAGCCTCTTTAGTTTAACTGGTAACTCATAGCAGATGGCTAATAGTAGTTGGTACTTGTTTGATAAAAACAATTGAACAGTGACTATTATGTTATAAAATTACAAATGGAAATGTCATTTATTTATTTCTAAATATATATATTATTTTATAATATATAAATAAATAAATAATATATTATTTATTACTTATTTGATATAATAATAATAATAATAATAAATAATTTTCAAAAAAGTATATAATATAAGTGTAATGAACTAAAAAATGAATTCATAATTTGCTAATTCTTTTATATATGAAATTATTTAGTTTTAGGGTAATTTAATCTTTGTATTTATAAAAACTACGACGGTTCAAAAAAAGAAGTATCAAAATGGAATTTTTCACTTAATAGTTGTTTGAAACTTTAAGCTGCTATTTAAAAAAGATTACCAAATACTTATGTATTAATTGTTGGACAAAAAAAGGTCAATAAGTTATGCTGAACAGTTGTACCAAACATCCCTTTAGTGTCCAATAAAAAAAAACATAGGTGCTAAATTGAAATATTAGTTGGTTTTTTTTTTTTTTAAGACGTTTTTTCCTTGCTCTTTTGTGGTAGGTTGTATCCTATACTGCTATCAAATATATCCAGTGGACATCAATATCATTCCTTTCCTTTCTATTGAGTAAATATAAAATATTATTCATAACATAGCTACTTTGAAATAAATTGTACTTTCATGAAAGAGGAATCAATTAATTTTTCAGTAAAAGAATTATTTGATAGACTTTTCTCTTTTTGTTTTATGGTATGACATGGAAAGTGACTTGAAAATTAGTGAATTAAATTATCATTAGTAAATTAAATTACCATTAGCATTCCTTTAGTGATTGGAGAACAAGAATGTATTGACTTGCTTTATATGAAAGTCAAGAAAGTTTTTATTATTATTTACTGCTCCTTGGAAAAAAAAATAAAAAAGTTACAATTGAATGCAAATTTTAAAAGTTACAAGTAATTAGCTACCACTTATTGGTAATACTTTATGCTAATAGAATATTATTGGGAATTTTTTAGAAATGCCAAACATTACCTCTACTTTTTTTTTTTTCAAATCAACTAAAAGGGCCTAAAAAAAATATTATAAGAGTATATAATTCAAAAAATACCATATACCTAATATGATATATTTTTGATATATTGTGGATATAACTTGCTTCAGTATCTTTAAGAATTTTTTAGAAATACTTTGGATATACTTTAAGAATACCTTATAAATTTTTTAGGAATTACTTAGGGAATTTCTTGAGATTACCTTTAAAATATCTTGATGATTTTTTTTTTTTTAAAGAAGATGAAGAGAATAAATGATTTATGCATTATAATTTTAGCATCAATATATTGAAGATATAATTATAAAACTATTTATCTATCAATCAATAACAGTTAAAGCCCCATTTATCTACTCAAAGTAATAAAACGAAACCGCAAAAATTCTCAAGCGAATTCCATAACCAATTACATTATATTGTATTTATATATATACATCCTTACCTAAAAATTGACCGCAGAAAACCAACAATTGAGAATGATCAAATTAATAAAAATCAAGCAGACAATAGAGAATTTGAAAACTCCACAACCACGGAGATAGAGATCCGATGGAACTTGTACCCCGCTTTTAACCTACCAACTGTAAAAGCAAGTATTTAAATACTCGAAATCTAATGGCTACATACCCTGATTTCTCAATCTCTCACTTCAAATCCACGGCCCTAACACTCCCTTATAAACCAACCCTCTTTCAACGTGAGATTTTTTCGGAGCCAATGCTGGTTCACGGATCAAAGGACGTCTTCGCGATCAGAAGAAGAAGAATTAGAGATAGAGGAAGAAAAGCAGATATGAGATTTCGAAAAAGAGAAGGAATGAGAGAAGAAAAAAAAAAGTAAAACTGAAAAAGAATGTAAAAATAAAATCAAATGAAAAAAAAAATTAAAAATATAGGTAATTTGAAAAAAAAAAGTTAACATTTAGTAATTTACGTAAAATCCTCAATATTATAAACTAAAAGTGTTAGCAATTGAAAGGTACTTAATTTCATTACTTATTTGGAATAACATTATTTTGCCTTTGGGCTCATTGTTATAGGGTTTTTTATTCCATGCCAAGTCAAAAATGTTGGCAAATTATTAAGTGCATTTGATTGTACGAAACTACATGCTCTTCAGTTCCAATTAGATGAGCAATTTTTTTTTAATTTAATGTAGTCGTTTATTCCTTTTCTTTTTATTTTTTTCTTCTATTATTTGATTTCTTTTTTTTTTATTTGTTCAGTTTGTTTTTCTGTAATTCTTTATATAGATTGCAAATGAATGAATGTAATTTTGTGAGAGTTTGATTTATGAGAATTCATATAATAATTAAATATAAATGAAAAGATGAAAGAAAATCATGAAAATATATAATGAATCTACATTTATAAAATATGGTATCTACATTTATAACATAATATATCTACAATTAAAAAATAATGTATTCATTATCATTAAATAATGAATCTAAATATATTAAGCAAATAATTAAAAATAGAAGAAAATATGAAAGAAATTCATAAAAATGAATAATGAATGTACAATTATAAAATAGTGTATTTATAGTTATTAAATAATAAATTTAAACCTAGTAAACAAATAATCAAACACATAAGAAAGGATAAAACAAATTCATGAAAAAGTAATGAATATACAATTATAATATAATGTATCTACAATTATTAAATAATAAATTTGAATCTAGTAAACAAATAATCAAACATACAAAAAAAATGAAACTAATTAATGAAAACAACTAATGAATGTATAATTATAAAATAATATATTTACAGTTATTAAATAATGAATATATAGTTATTAAATAATAAATCTATAGTTATTAAAATAATGTAGGGGAAAGTTCAAAAAACATGTATGTAGTTTTCGATTTTTGTAATTTTAAGTATAGTATTTTTTGTGTAAAATGGGTACTGTAGTTTGCCTCGTTAGTAACTTTAAGTACATACCCCCAACGACATTAAAAAATCCGGGGAAAAGTTTAACAAACAGGTATGTGACTTTCGAATTTTGTAACTTTAAATATGTGATATTATTTTGTGCAAAATGGGTAATGTGGTTTATGCTATTATCAATTTTAAATATATTCTTCTAACACTCCGAAGGAGAAAAGAAAATCATTCAAAGTAATTTGGGATGACTCTAGTAATTCAAATAATGAAGAATTAGATGATGAAATAGTAAATTTCATAAATTTAGATTGAGAAGAGATGAAATTAGTAACAATCACCCCATCTAGGATTTCCTTATCTTTATTGAATCTAGAAATGAAATTCTTGAGAGTACTAACTTCCTTTTCTAATAATGTATTTTTTTTCAAACAAATTTGGCATGATAATTTAAAACCTTATCCATAGTAGAATTGTATTCATTTAAAAATTTAGTTAAATTTTCATTAGAAGTTATTAACTTCTCAAGTTTTCATTCTGGAATTCTAACTATTTTAAGTGAACTAATTTTAGAAGAATATTTTTCACACTTATCCATAAGTTTTTCAACAATATGCATCATATTATCATCTAATTTTTCATCATTTGAATCACTAGAGTCATCTCAAGTTGCTTTGAAGACTTTACTTTTCTCCTTCTTATATTTTTGAGTGTTAGAAGAATATACTTAAAATTGTTAACGATGCAAACCACATTACCCATTTTGCACAAAACAATACTACATACTTAAAGTTGCAAAATTCGAAAACTACATGTCTGTTTTTTGAACTTACCCCTAAATTTTTTAACGCCATTAAGGACATGTACTTAAAATTACTAATGACGCAAACCATAGTACTCATTTTGTACAAAAAAATACTACGTACTTAAAATTGCAAAAGTTGGAAACCACATATCTGTTTTTTGAACTTACCTCAATAATATATTTACAATTATTAAATAATAAATATATAAGAACAAAAGTTAACGTTGTTTAATAGAAAAATGAAAGTTGGTGATTTTTAACTTCCCCGCATTTTGGTCCACGTAACTATATGCATTTAGGTGCCTAGTATAACAATTCAAAAATCTCCTTCATCCAAATCTATTTTTTTTTTAAAATAGAATTAATATTAATATCTCAACATATTTGGTGTAATTATTTCTAGGATAAAGAGGCAAATTAGTTCCACAAATATACCAAAAGTATGAATCACATTCTAAAGTTTAACTCAATACAATTAAGTCCCTAAATTATTTTCAAATTGGTACAATTAAGCCATCGAACTATCTCGTTGTTTGTACCCGTTAATGTTTTCCGTTAAATTAACTCGGTTCTCATTTTAACCAGTAAGAAGTTGATACGGTTATGCTTAAAATATTGTCTTTAACCAATTAAAAAGAAAAATGGTTAAATTAGCTATTAAAGTATACATAAAAGTGCAAATTATACATTGAACTTTGATTCAGTAAATTAAACTTTTTATGTCTAAATCCAATAACAAATAAGCTTCTAAACTATCTCGATTTCTGTCAATTTCGATAAAACTCATTGAGTTAATACCACTTTTTAGCTCAACTTAAAATTTGTTTTTCTTTTTATTTTTGTAAAAGAATAAATTATATTAAAAATTAGTTTTATAGTAAAAAATAAATTAATTTGTTCATAATAATAACATTAATTTTTTTTATATAATTAATCAATTAAATTTTAATTTAAATAGTTAAATTAATTAATTAACAACTTATATTAACTAAATTGTTATGAAAATAAAAAATCAATAATTTATATGATGACATGTGTTATATTTTTTTTAAAAAAATTAATAAATTATGTTTATATTGCTTAAAACATTAAACTTGAGTTCTCAACATTGATAGATGACAATCTAGTATGATAAATTTTTTGTGTGAATGTGCCACTAATACGGGAGGTATATATTGTCTCTTTTAGAATTACTATTTTCCTATTTAAGGTAGAAATATGAAACAAAGCACTCATATGAAAATTTGCTCATACTTTGACTAATTAAAGATTGGTTTATTTGATTGTAATATCATTAATGTAATGTGACTATAATTCTTGCATAATTTATAATTCTTGCATTCTTAGTTATAAATTAAAAATTTGGAAAAATAATAACATGTGTCATCATATAGCTTTTTAATGAATTTATATTTCATAATACTTTAGATAATATAATTAATTTATTTATTTAAAAATTAATTAATTTATTATAAAAAATAATTTTATTATTATGAAAAATTAATTAATTTTTTTATTATAAAAATCTATTTCTTGTTATAATTTATTTTTTACAAAAATAAATTTAAGTTGAGCTAAAAAATGTCATCTGTCAGTCTATGATTAGTAACTAAATTAACTCATTGAGTTTTATTAAATGTAATAGAAATTAGGTAAGTTTATGGCTTATATGTACCATATTAAAGCATAAAGAATTTAATTGTACATAATCAATAGTTTAGGATCAATATACTCTTTTAGGTATATTTCAGGGACAAATTGATATTTTTCTTTTTTAATTGGTTGAAAGATACCATTTTAAATAAAAATAAAAATATATTCATATAGGATTAGTCCAAGTATGAATTAAATCCCTAATCAAAGAAGAGTTAAATACTTTTATACTTGATGTTCTTAGATATGCTAGATTTACAAATTTCAAAATTTCCTTATTAAGTTTTGTTGAGTCTATGCATGAGTCATATATCTTTTGACTGTTACCTGAATTTCTTTGTTTCTTTAAATGATAAAAATATTTTAAAATCTCTTGTTTTACAAATTAAAACTCATAATTATTAGATGCTTGAAAGATCAATATCTGTTGCTTTGATTTTTAAAATCCATTATAAAGCCATAGTGTTTGCTTTTGACACAGGTGCTAGATTCCATAGTAAAAAAGATGAAACCCTTCTTTTATAAATAAAACTCACCAAAGCTAATGTTGTAACATTTAGAAGTATCCAATGTGGAGAAATATCCCTTCCCAAAGAATGGATCCTAGAAGGAATCACCCGGCCTGAACCGATAAAACTCATAAAGCCCAATGCCTAGTTAAAACCGATAACCCAATATCATGATGGGAGAGTTAAGCTCTCTTTTGATAGAAAATCTACTGGTGGTAGATACTTTGATGATGCCTCTGCTTCAGAAACCATAGACTTAGGAAAAATTTCACAACTCCCTTCAGTTATTAATATACCATATATGCCTAGACATTCTACATCTGATATACCTACCAATACCATCCTATGATATGTAGATTATACCTTAGAAATACCTAGACTTGTTTATATCAACCTAAGGACAGAGAGTTCTTCAACTTAAGTCCAAAATATCTCATCTGATTAGTCCAAACAAGTTGAACCAGAATAAGAGCCAACTAGCCCGACTTTTTCAGTTATAATTGAAAACCTAGTTCATAAATTAAATGTCATTGAATATGATTATCAGGTTGACAAAAAATTCTAATATGATGTTTTTTATGCTAAGCATAATCATTAACAAAGAATTTGGTTTTTTAAAAATTTTTTAGATATTAGGAAAAAGATTTAAGAACAATTTTATGAATTTGTTTGTGAAAATAAAGTTCATATTTTGTTTTTTGATTTGTTTGAATGTTATGCTTCCCGAAACTCCATAGACTATCCTTTTAAATCTGTTAATCCAGTTACTATTAGGAACAAAACTCATGAATGAGAAAACATTACAAATTCTAGAAAAATCCAGTCTATACACTCACATTTCTAAAGTATAAAAATCTCTTTTAATGATCAGATTGTAAATGTCATTCTTCTCAAAAATCTAGGTAATGATAAGAAGACCAACATCAAAAATATCATTATTCAAAATAACTTTTCAAACACACATCTCAACACCTTAGGAAAACAATTTGATCATATAGAAAAACATCTAGAAAAACAACCCGTAATTTCTTTAGATTCTCAAATTTCTCGTGCTGATTCAAAAATAAAAAAATCCCATTTTAATACCTTTTTAGATGTCCAAAAATAGTGTAAAAAATCTCCAGGATAACAAAACTGAGTTCATTAAAGTTATCCAGGATCAATTAAGCAAAATTAGTCCAAATACAAATAGTTCTAATAAGCCGACAAATTCCAACCAAATTGCCCCAGAAACTCTAACTTCTACAATAAATACCATAAATCAGGATCCAATGACAATGATGTCTTAGGAAAAATTCAGGAACTCACACCTATAATCAACAGGCTGACTTTGAAATAGTCCTTACAAGTCCAACAACCTCTACAAATAATTCTCGCACTAAATACAGGGACAATTAAACTAATAATTTAATCTCATTTCAATGCTTCTTCTGTCTATGATTGGAACATAGATGACATTACTGAATATGATATTCTTTGTCTTTTACAATAAATGACTATGGCTATCAATATTTATAAAACCCAAATAAAAACCAAAGATAAAACTATTGCTGAACTTCTTATAGCTAGATTTTCTAGCCAGCTTAAAGAATGATGAGATTATTATCTCACCTCACACCAACAAGAAAATATCCTAAATACTATTAAAGTAGATAAAACAGGAACTCCCATCCTAGATGGACAAGGGAATCCTCAACAAGATGCAGTAACAACCTTAATTCTTACTACTTTTTTACATTCAATTTTTATTAATTTTGCGGTAAATTTTAGGTAAATCTCAGGTAAAAAAACTTTGTGTATGTTGTATTTTTGAAAAAAACCGAGGGATGATATTTTTATAAATATTTACCTGCTTTTTTCTATTTTTGTAAAATTCACTTTTAAGGAATAATATGAAAGAACTAAATTGGCTGATCTATGAATCCCCACTAGACGAATGAACAAAACTAACTAATTATGCACTCAACACATAACAAAAATCTACTTAAGAAATCCGTCTTATCCACCGGTTTTAAATTAATTTTATTGTGTGTTTTAATAAAAAGTATAATTGGATAATTCAAAAACGTAAAAAACCATTCAAGTCCTTGAGTTATATAAAACTAATATATATATATATATATATTAGTTTTTTTTGT
This sequence comes from Balakata baccata, assembly GCA_949630135.1. Taxonomy (NCBI): domain Eukaryota; kingdom Viridiplantae; phylum Streptophyta; class Magnoliopsida; order Malpighiales; family Euphorbiaceae; genus Balakata; species Balakata baccata. The sequence continues at coordinate 10,981 of CATIWF010072872.1, forward strand.
TTTTTTATTAATTTATTTCTTCTTATTATGGTATTTTATTCATAGTGAATTATAGAAGTACATGTTTATCTCAAATCTCATCAAATTACTCATTTATCTATTATTAAGAGTTATATATAAAATAAAAGTATTAAATACGTGACAATTATTTTATTTGTCTATATATATATATATATATATATATATATATATATATATATATATATATATATATATATATATATATATATATATAATCTCTCAATTCCTTAATCAGATATCCAAAATTAGTTAAACTAATTTAAACCATGTTAATCAAGAGTATTTAAAGTAGCAGTATATCAAACACCGAATTCAAAACTTCTAATTAAATTGAAAGAGTCATGCAAAATTCATCTATACCCTTTTGAATTCTCATCTTTATAAATAATAATTTCTTATCGATAAATTTATTAGTGAAAATAATTACGGTGGATTTCAATGTAAGCCGGGCAAACAGATATGAAATTTAACTTTTTTCCCCATATATATAGAAACGTAATAGAGGGATGAAAGACAATTTAACTAAATGATTTAATTTTGTTAAATACGTTAATAATAACATAATTGATAATTTACTTCAAAAAAAAAAAACATAGTTGATAATAGATCTTCTAATTTATAAAATGCTAACCTATACTATAAAAAAAGCATGGATGTGAAGAAAACTTCACCGAAAATTTATTTTTTATAACTAAAAGGTCATTAATGCTCAATATCCTTGCCTCTCATTGTAGTTCCCATTAACAAACCATGAGACGAGAGAGAAAGAAAGAAATGTGTGATTTTTTTCTGGTGTAGTCCGATTCCATTAAATTTAGGTTTTTACTACAATACACCGGGTGCATTGATACATTTGAATTTTTATCTATAATAGTAGATTGATTAACTTATTCAATAGATTACAGGTCATTTGATTTAATAGTTAGAATTAAAAATAAATAATATAATGGTTATAAGTGTTATGATGTATCAATACATCATGTGCGCTGTAGAAGAACTATATTCCAAATATTAGTAGTTAATGAGGTTTTCCTCTTCCCAAATATTAGTAAAAGGACTATATCCCAAACTTTGGGTTTAGCCTGAGTTCTCCTCTTCCATTAGATAATTAAGTTGAGAGTTGTTTTGTTTAAATAAAAAAAGTTGAGATTGTTTTGGAATTTGAGTAAGTGATTTTGGGTTATATACTTATAAGGGCACAAATTGCTTTTCTAGAATACGACCATCGTGAGTCGTGACAATGTTAATAAAGCTATAGATTATATTTTAGCCAAAGCTGCGAATAAGTTTTCCAAGCATAAGTTGATGTACATCTCGAACATCAAACTATGACTCGGTCTATTTAATTTTTTGAATATCCATTGTCGTCTCTCCACAAATAGAACCATTTAGTTCAAAAATTGAAGAAACTATATATATAAGAACAACAATATATATATAGTAAAAAATAATAAAATATAGAAAAAATTACTGTTTATCTCAAGTGATTTGACATAATACAATAGTACTTCATATGGTTTGAAGAATATACGATTTGATTTATCTATTTTATTTCTTTTAAACTATATAGTTCTTCTGTTAAATTTAAACACATTTACTTTAGTAAAAAAAATATTCTCTTTTGCTGAAGGGATACTAGTATAATATATCAAAATTTATGATAATACTAGTATAATAAATCAAACTTGTAAGAGCACAATGTATCAAACTTTTAGCCGGTAAATATTATAATTTTTAAATATTAAAGAGTACTATTGTATTATGTCAAAGCACAAGAGACCAATCATATATTTTTCAAATCTGAATACTAATATATTTTGTCAAACCACACCCTTCCGTAATTTTCCCTAAAGGATAATAACACAATACTATCGTCAGTAATAAATGCTAATATCAGTTCTAAAAAGGATTAAAATTAGTTCAAATATAAGAAAGAAGAGAATGGGTGGTTAGGATCTGAATCCATTAAATTTACTTTGATAATACATATTTATTTCAAATTGATGTACCAAAGATCTAGTTAATAATGAAACAATTTTAAAATTTCTGTTAGAAGTTATTAAGGGCCAACATAATAAACCAAGTAATTAAATAGTTATTTCCCCACCTTATTCAAATAGGGTTATCATACTACAAGAAAATATGAGGATATTAGATAAATGTAGGGTATAAAAAGTATGTCTATAATTTTTTTTATTTGATTAACTTTTTTTTTATAAATTATTTTTCTCAAATTTTTTTGTGGAAAAATTTTTTATTTATCTATTTCTTTCAAAAATATTTTTTAAAATTAAATAAAATAAAAATTTTAAAAATTTTAAAAATTTTTTTTTCCAAACATAATACTAAACAAGTATATATATACTTAAAAAATATGAAGTGAACAGCTTTAATATGATTAAGAAAGTGAATTCAGTACTCTATATAAGAATACATTTGGAAAGCTAAACCAACTAGTTATATTAATTTGGTCATTTTAAAATAAATTCAACATAATATTTCTAAATTTTCACATAATTTATTAAAATGAGAAAATCATTCGATTTTTTTTTCTTTGAAAAAAAATAAAAGAACTGAATCATAGAGTAGGATCATAATTAAGCTATGAATGTAAATTTAATATATATATATATATTAAAAAGGAAAATCCCAATTAATTAAGAAAAAGATTAAAGAAAAAAGTGGAAAGAGGTAGTGGGATTTCCACATAATTATGGAAGTAGTGACATTGCACAATAACGTAGGCCATGGAAATATAAGCAAATCCATCGATGTTTCCCATCTCATCATAAAATGCCAAAGCAAATTAGAGCAAGACAATTGAAGGCCTCCAAAATAGCCAAAAAGAAAAACGTTAGATCAACGAACCAAATTATTTCTTTTACTCTTTAATCAATTTGGAATTTATATTATTATCAGCAAGTGGATAAGGTCGTGTTTGGTTTGTCCACTTTTCTTTTTTTCTTCCTGTGTAAAATTCTCCACTAATTTCAATTCCTATCCAACAACCCAAAACATTGACTAAAAACCACAGAGAAAATGACATTATATCATGTGGACTTGTCATTTCAGAATGACACACCAGAAATTAATTTTTAACTTGATAATATTAAGGACAGTAAAAAAAAAAAAAATAATATTAAAAAAATTAATAATATTAAGGAGTTAGTTGTCCATATTTTTGTCATTTTTGACACGTGTCCTTAAAAAAAATTGTTTCCAAATCATAAATTACGTCCCCATTTTCATTTGTTTAGGCTAGAAGTCGGAAGGTTTGGCAACAGTTTGTTGATTTGGCAAATACTTAGTGAGAGGGATGTCCCCAACCTATTAGTAACATTATTATTCAATAATGAGTTAGAGCATCAATAGCACCTCTGTTTCTCGCTTTATTTATATTTAGAAATTTAATGTTATCTCACAATTTTTTTATTTTACTTTTTAATTAACTCATTTCTTAAAATTTACTTTCTCTTTCCTTAAATATATGGAGTAAAATTGGCTTTCTAAATGTCTCTTAGACTATATTTGGATGGAGAGATTTTAAATGTAAAATTTTGAATAATTTATAGATATATGTCAAATTTATTGTTTGACTGATTAAAAAATATCAAAATTTATAGATTTTGTAAAATCGTTAATCCACTAAAATCTTTCATTTTTTAATGATTTGATTTTTCAACTCATAGTTGAAAAAGTCCAAAATCTATAGATTTTGATCAAAGAAGAATTGTTACCCGATTTTTTTTAATTACAAGATTGTCCTAAATAAATTAATAATATTCAAAAACTATCATTAATCCTAAAAAAGCAAAAATTATTTTGCTTTTAATTTCAACTAATTGATTTAGCTTTATTATTATTATTATTATTATTATTATTATTATTATTATTATTATTATTATTATAGTGTTAATATATATCAAATTATTAATAAAAAAAATACTTTTTAGCAATGTAATTATAATAACTTTATTTTTTTTATTTTTCAACTCTTAAAATAACCAATTTTTTTTTTTAAATTTTAAGTATATAGTGAAATTGATTGTATATGTTTAATCAATAATAAATTATTAATATTTAATAAAGGGTAAAATGAAAATTAATTGTTAAATATATGGATTATGATCATTGAATCAAACATAAGTGTAAGAGTAGTTATATCATCAATCAATAAATTTTACAGTCAAATTAAACAATAAAATTTTTAAAATTAATGGATTCTACTATCCACGGATTTTAAAATCTCTCAATCCAAATAAAATCTTAATAATTTTTTGTTTTATCTTTCTTTCTTTCTTTCTTTTTCTTGTCTCTTACTCTCTTTTTTCATTTTTTTTAGATTATTTTATAAATAAAAAAATTAAAATAGAGAATGAGATAAGAAATATTGTTAGAGTACACAAAATTTTCAAGACAAACTAAAATAAAATTTTTTTTATATAATATAATAGGGAATGAAATAGGAAACATGGATGAATATGCACTAACTAATATTTTATTTAAGGTCAAAGATGTAAATTAGTCTTCAACTATGTCCTATAGCTCAAGTTACACTCTCAAATTTGATTCAGTGAAATCAAGCTCTTAAGTTTCAAATAGGTGCAATTAAGCTCTTAAAATATAGCTCTGTTAGTTCCATTAACCTGACTCTGTTAAGCTAACTTTGTTCTCCTTTTAACCAATTAGAAGTTCACATGTAACATTCTTAAAACGATATCATTTAACCAATTAAAAAGCAAAAAAGTGAAATTAGCCCCCTAAATTATATCTATAAGTGCAAATCAAGTCCTAAAATATTGATTATATATAATTAAATCGTTTAAATTATAATTTAGTACCAGATGTGTGCATCAGTTTGGTTTGGTTTTAAACTGAATCGATATTCAAACCCAACCGAAATATTTCAGTTTGGTTTAGTTCAGTTTAATTAATTTTGTAAATTACTTTATTAATTATTATAAATTATAATTATTACCATATTTTATCAATTATAAAAAATTAAAATAAATCATAATAACTTTATCAATTAATATAAATTAAAATAAACTATCATAATTTTATAAATTACCATAAGGTAGGTTTTAAATTAACATAAATTACAATCAATTATCATAATTTTATTAATTATCATAAAATTAAGATTAGTTAACACAAATTAGAATAAATTGTCATAATTTATGATTTTATCAATAATCATGTAACAAAACTAATTATTATAAATAACAATTTATTTTATTTTATATAAAAATTAGAATTAATTGCTATAATATATATATATATATATATATATATATATATATATATATAAAAGTTCGGTTGGTTCAGTTTAATTGGTTTTTCAACATTTTCAATTGAATCGAATTGAATAAACCAATTTTTTTAAAATAACTGAATTGAATAAATCGAAAACTGAATAGAGCAAATTCAATATGGTTCAATTTAGTTTTTGGTTTCAATCAGTTTTGCTCACCACTATTTAGTACAAATAAACTTTTAAACTATCTTAATTTCTATCAAATTTGATAAAATTCATTGAGATAACTTAGTTATTAATTAGACTGACACATAACACTTTTTTAGCTTAGCTTAAATTTATTTTTCTTTTCATTTTTCTAAAAGAATAAATTATATTAAGAAATATATTCAAAATTTTTTATTAAGAAATAGTTTTTTACAATAAAAAATTAATTGAATTTTCATAATAATAAAATTGTTTTTTCATAATAAATAAATAATTATTTTAATTAATTAATTATATAACTAAATTATTATGAAATATAAATTAATTAAAAAATTATGTGATGATACATGTTATTATTTTTCCAAATTTTTAGTTTAAAATTTAATTTAACTTTATAATTAAAAATGCAAGAATTACAAATTGTACAAGAATTACAGTCACATTATATTGCATTACAATCAAATGAACCCATATTTAATTAGTCAAAATATGAGCAGATTTTTATCTGAGTGTTTTGTTTCATATTTCTACCTTGTATAAAAAAATAATCATTTTGAAACAAACTATGCATATATTTCTCTCATGTTAGAGGCACATTCACAAAAAATTAAATTATATTGGATTGGTATATATCAATGTTGAGAATTCAAAATGTTTAAGCAACCTAAACATAATTTATTAATTATTTTATTAAAAAGTATGACACATGTCATCATATAATTTATTAATTAATTAATTTTCATAATAATTTGGTTAATATAGTTTATATTAATTAATTAATTTAATTAAATTAAGATTAATTTATTTATAATGAAAAAATTATTTTATTATTATGAATAAATTAATTATTTTTTAATTGTAAAAAATATTTTTAATATAATTTATTTTTGTTTTTACAAAAATGAAAAGAAAAACAAATTTTAAGTTGATCTAAAAAATACTATGTGCCGATTTGTGATTGGTAACTAAGTTAAGTGAATTTTATTGAATGTGACAAATCGAAAGTTTAGGAGTTTATTTGTATTGAACTATAATATAAAAGGTGTAATTATATGAAATCAATAGTTTAGGATCCGATTTGTGCTTATATGTATAGTTGAAGAGCTAACTTGATCTGTTTGCCTTTTAAATTGGTTAAATAACACCATTTTAAGCATGACATGAATCAACTTCTATTTGGTTAAAAGGAGAACTGGGTTGGCTCAACGAAGTCGGGTTAACGGTGCTTATTGAACTAAGAGCAAATATACTACAAATGGTGAAGAACATTACTTCATTGAAGAAGCCAAATGGCTTTTTATATTTGTACATATTGGAAAAATAGGAATAAAAAACTAAAACTAAAAGATTCTTGCCTATGCTAATAATTAACATAAATAAAATGAAAAGGTGCACATAAGACACCAATACAAAATGCCGCGTTTAAATAAATAATACAACAGCTTCTCTATTTTGTGTATCACACTTATGCTTTTACTAGCAATTGCTTCCATCTAAGCGTGCTCGTGCTTGTGCTTGCTTCTATAACTATGTTCATCATGTTAGAGAGGTACTCTAAAAGCAATCACCTTTAACAATTATTGTACAAACTCATTCATATGAATAAAAGACTTTTTCATTTAATTGATGTTCATTTATTATATGAATTGATTGGATCTTAAATCAATTTAATGAAGTCCATGATATAAATATAGCATGAAGGAAATCATAATGAGATCATAATATTGAAATTTCTATCATGTGTAATTATAATTATATCTAAACTATCCATAGTCTTAGGATCAGCAAGAATGGATATTGTTGATTTGGATAGACTAACACATGTTATACTTTTTGATTGGGTCAAACAATAGATCTTATAATCTGTAGACAGGAGTTGTTTAGATTTAACATGTGGATGCTTGCTAGAGTAGTTAAATACGTTGGATGATCTACTATGAAACTATCACATGAATCTTTTATTCTATGTCAGTGATAGTCTCATTATAGCAATGGTGCAAGTATCCTTAGACTTGAGGTGCTCAAAGTTATCCTAGATACTGGTCAAGTACTTTGACTCCATTCCTTATTGCCTTAGGAGAGGTCACTCATAGGGTGATGTTTGGGTATAATTTGAGGTATTCAGAGATGGTTGAGCAGCCAAAAAAGGATTCACTACTCCTAATAGAAGGAGAGTATACTTACGACCTTTTGTTGAGATCATTACTTAGGAATCTTTGGCCAAAGTGAAAATATCATGAAGATAGTCTTTAGTGATATATCTATAAGAGTAGTGAGTCTTAGAGATAAGATCTAACATCACTCAGACTATATATGAAGTAGTAGTCTAGTGGGAGCTGACACTCAGTCCATGCTCTGAACTAAGTGGGATATAGTAGGGTGAAGGGATGAATTACACAAATATCGTCTATAGAAAGGTTCGTAGTCAAACCACTGGCATTTCAATCAATTGGGGCTCATAATATTTTGCTAGATACCACTTATGACTTGCTCAGGATCAAGTGCTGATTTGAGTGGCCAACATAACCGGGAACCTAATGGGTCACACTCATTAAAGGTGTACAGAGGAAGTGAAATGAGCTTTTAGATTGGATTCAAAATCGAGAGAGTAAATATGAGTCCAGGAAAAATAGTGAGTGAGAAAAGTATAGTCATGAGCGCGAATAGTTTCGTAATCGCAATATAGTTTTCGCTGTTGCTCTTTTGTCCATAATGGTCCCGATCGGGAAAATGGTTTCATGATTGAGAACCTCGCGATTTAGATTGAATCGCAAGTGCGATTGTTGTTTCGTGATCATGATTCATGTCTGATAAGAAACCTAATTAGATTAAGAAACTTAAAATATGGGATCCGAATCTTAGCATGTGTTATATGATTCACAATCAAATGACCCCAAGTTACTATAACTCATCATGTGATTCTCTTTTATATGTTCGAGTTGACAATGCCATAATTTATGGTTTTAGGTCATCAACCCTTTAAATTTAATACTGAAGATAGAATCAAGCATTCCAAAATCATAAACTCTATTGCATAATGTTTTAGTTTTATAAAGAATATCATTTGACCACATAAAACAACAATTGTTCTTAATAGTCAAATGAAGAACTTTTGTTTAACTATTAAACAAAATTATATTCTTTATTCATAAACTAAAACAAAATTGCAATTGTTAAACCTTGAAACAAGTTTACTAGAGAGTGTTGAAACTTAAGCCTTTATAGCTATTGTAGCAACTATTGCTATATGGCCAATGTGCACAGTTTCAACTCTCCTTACTTAAGCTTTCTATTGTTTCTTTGGTCTTGCATATCTTGTATATGTGAGACCTACATGCAGTATTTAATACTCATGTATTATTATAAGAAACAATATTATCCTCTTTATCAAATTTACTTAAAGTAGAAGGTGCATCTATATGCCTTCTCTTTTGCTTCTTTAAAAACTTAAAATAAGCTTTGCTATTCCATTTCCATTTTTCAACTCTTGCTATAATGGAATTACCTTTTAAGATGTCTCTCTACTTTTTCCTTCTATCTATAATGCATGTTACATTTTAGATCTCGCTTCTATCATCTTGGAGTGGTAGAGCAATTTAGATATTTCATATCACTTAGCGTGAGCTTGCTCATTGGCCATCTCTCTAAGATGATACATAATGGCTTTGCATCCATTTCTATAATACTTTTGAAGTTTGAACAACTTAGGACCAATCTATTATTATCCAAGCACTTCTTGTATGCAAATTATTCATAATACTTTGCATCTCAAGCATTAAGGGAAGGAAAATAGCTATTCCGAGACTTTGGCAACCTTTTGGATTTGAGAACCATTCTCAGTTTTATACCAGTCAAGGAAGCTTATGTTAGTCAAAAGGTATGACTCATGATTTTGCTATTGAATGCTATTATTCTAACAACGTAGAAGTAAAGATTGAGATTATAAAAGTGTGTACATAAATGAATGCATAATATTAGGTCTTTAATAAAATGAATTATGACTCCCACTATTTTATTACGAGTCTATAGCCCTCACTATGAACCTGAGAGAACCTATATGGAAGTTCTCCTAGTAGGTTGATATCCAATTTGCTAAGAATGATTTTGAGGCAACTCAACAAATCATCCTTAGTTTAGTTGGCAGGTATCTGATCCATACTAATTGCATTTTCATGCAACTATCGAATCTTGTGTTATCAACTAATTGATGTGTGCACACACATTGGGCTATCAACTCTTGATATGTGCATATCTCATGTACATTTACCCAACTTCGCCTCTAATACTCATTGACCTTGGCACAAATCCAACAAATCAATTATATTGGTTAAGTCCAACCCATTAATTATGAAATCTAATTTTAATGGTTCGAACATATTCTTATAAAGTGAGCTTGAGGCAACTCAACAACTCTACCTTTAGAAGAACTCTGGTTCTTCCTATATTAATAGAAGGTGTAAGATATAATTGTTTATTTAGCGAGCGATTTTGTTAGTTTAGTCTCATCATGTTATTATTGCATGCTTTTATATATCATATATTCATCACATGGATATATAAAGATAGTTATATTAACTATATAACATGATTATGGACATACTAAAGTCAATCTCTCGAGCCAAAGAGAGTTTAATCTTACCTAGGTATATGCATGAATTACAACCCAAAAATAGAAATCAAATTCCTACTTTAAAGTCTTCTTGTTTATGGCTTCATCTCCCTTGATTCCTACCCATTTGCATCTTTATTCTAACATAATTCTATGTAATCTAATTACATATTTCAAAAATAGAAAACCTCAATTTACATTTGAGGGGAGTAAGATGAGAAAAGAAATACATGAGAAAGAAGAGATACGCAGGGACACGTAGACTCTATTTACCATAAAACAAAAATCATGCATGTTAAATCACATTGGGCCTAAGTACATAATCATCCATCATATCTTTCCATATACCCCTAGCATGCATTCTCTAATGCATAAAATTAAAATAAAATAAGTAGTGATAATTTTGGATTGCAAATTTGAAAGTCGATTCAACACTTGAACCGAAATTGCCTACTTTTATTATTTCAGTCAATTTAATTTTGTATGTCATTTTAACGTGGAATTTAATAATTAATCAAATTAAATTAATTTCTATATTTCTAGAATTAATTCAAAATTAAATTCACCTTAAAATCAAATTATTATGATGTCAAAAATTAAATAACTTAATTTTAATATACATGCCACTTTCTAGTCATACTAGATATGCCATTTGTTCAACTTAAATTAATTCAAAATTAATTTCCAAAAATTTCTAAAATTTCTAGAATCTCAAATTAGTATTCTAAGTATCTTTAGGCCAGCTCAACCCCATCAAAATAATTTTGACACAAGCCAAAATCATCAAGATAAACGAACAAATATATAAGACGCTCAAAATGACTCATTTACCATCTAGAATTAATTTGGAAATTTAAATTTGAGCAAATTGATTTTGGAATGTATCTAACATTAAAATAACATATTTTTAATCACATAAAAATTATTTCAAGATGCTGAAAAAGAAATATTTATATACAAAAAAATCAAACAAAACAGTCCCACCGGGTATCCTAAAACATACCCGTTTCGGTGTTTGTTTGAAAAATTAATTAAAAATTTTTTTAATTAATTATTGGATACTTCTAGAGACTTAAACACATTCTCAATATGTCTAAATAATTTTTCCATAATCAAATTATAAGAAAAATATGAACAACTCCAATAATTAATCCAAACAACATCACATGTTCATGAACAATGCAATTTTCAGCAATATTGTAATAAATTTGAAATTAAGAATCATATTCAAAACATTTTTCAATTAATATAATCATCATTAATCATCTCATGATCAGATCATAGAAAAAAAATGTAAAACAAATTTTACAGACCAAAATATCCAAAATCGTGAAAACCGTGCAATCCAATTGCACCTTAAATTAAAATTAATTTTAATGGGTACAAGAGGGCTCTGATACCAATGTTGGGTTTTCAACATGTATCTCATACACAAAGTAGCAGCGGAAAAATAAAATTAAAATCCGAATCAAACGATTCTACTTGTGCCAATTAAAACTAATTTAACAAAAGAAAATTCAAAAATTATATCTTTATAATTTTTTGATTTTTCTTCAATTTCTCACCTTGTTGGATTGTAGCAAACTATAACAATCCAATCTTGGATTGTGTCTAACAATATCCACGCGAAGTGCGAGGATGAAACCATCAGGGATATGACTTGAGCACATCTCAAAGTGCTAGCAATGAATATGTTCCTTTGAGATGAAAAATTAAACCTTTAAATTTTCTTATTGTTTCTAAAATTTTTTCTTCTTCAAAAAAATTTTTTTGCCTATTTTCTGTCTTTTGGGGTTTTTTAGATACAAAAAAAAAAATCAAATTCATAGATCAATTTTGAAGAGAGGGAAAATTAAGAGTTGTTGGGGTTAATGGCATCAAGGCCATTATAATGGCCAATTGCGAGCTACTGTGCGCGCCTCCCGCCTGGTTAGCGGGCTCGTCAATCCCTCTGAGCGATTGTTTCCTGCGATCTTATCGTGAACTGACTGAAAATAATTCTCATATTTTTAAATCATATCCAAAGCCATTTTACTCATTCTCCACATCTGCAAAGCATGTGACCCATTTGGTTCTCGGCTATGTTAGCCACTTAAATTATCAATTAATTTAACCAAGTCATAAGCAGTATCTAGCAACACATCTTGACCCCAAATTAACTAAAAAATCAGTAGTTTGACAACGAACCTTTCTATAGAAAATTTCTGTGTAATTTATTCTTTCACCATACTATACCCCACTCGTTTTAGAGCATGAACTATGTGTTAGCTCCCACTAGACTAACTACGTCACACCTAACCCAAGTGATATTAGATCTTGTTCTTGGGATTCACTACTCTATTAGACATATCATTGAAGACCATCTTTAAGACGTTTCCACTTTGGCCAGAGATTCCTGAGTAATGATCCCGATAAGAGACCGTAGATATACTCTTCCTCTATCAGGAGCGGTGAATCCTCTGTTGGTTACCCAATTACCTTCAAATACCTCAAGTTGTACCCAATCACCACCTTATGAGCGACCTTTATGAGGCAACAAGGAATGGAGTCAAAATACAGAATCAGTGTCCAAGATATCCTTGAGTACCTCAAGTCTAAGGATACATGCACCATTGCTATGATGAGACTATTTTTGACATTTGAATAGATAATTCATATGATTGTCTCATAGCAGATCATCCAATGTACTTGACTACTCTTAGCAAGTATCCACATGTTAACTTTAAACATCTCATGCTCATAACTTATGAGATCTACTGCTTGATCCAATCAAGGAGTATAACATGTGCTAGTCTATGCAGAACAACAACGTCCCGTCTTGTTGATCTTATAACTAGGGATAATTTAGATACTAACATAATTACACATGATAGGAATCTCATTATCATGATCCCATCATGATTTCCTTCATGCTATGTTTCATATCATGGACTCTCATTAATCATTTTAAGGTCTATATCAATTCATATGCAAATGAATACTAAAAAAATTTTGTGGCATTATCCACCGCCGAAGCCAAGTATGTTGCCCTAGTTGTTATTGTACTTAAGTATTATGGATAAAACAACAACTTAAGGATTTTGGATTGGATCTTAATAACATTCCTATTAAATGTGATAATACGAGTGCTATTAATCTTTCTAAGATTCCAATTCAACATTCTAGAAGCAAACATATAGATATTAGACATCATTTCTTGCATGATCATGTGAACAAAGGTGATGTTATGCTTGAATTTGTTGATACCACTAATCAACTTGCTGATATCTTTAGTAAACCTCTTTGTGAGGAAAGATTAAACTTCATTAAATGAGAAATTGGCATGTTGGATGGTAGTTCTTTGTGATAATGTTTAATTTTTATCATTATTGTGAATATTGTGAACCTTGAGTATTATTTGATGTTTGATGTTTATAATCATACATTTGATTTTAAGTCCCACATGTTTTAAGTGCAATCCTTGTCCAAAACAAGTTTATTGATTTGTTTTTCTAAGGTATTTTTTTTGTTTTAACTTTGTTTTATGGCTCAGTAAGAGTCACGGGCGAGACTACCTTATGTCATGGCCATGACTAAGGACCTATTTGTAGGCAGAAGCCTTCACCAGATGGGTCACGACTTGCCTCACGAGAAGACCAAGAGTCTTTGATAGTCACGGGATGCCGTAACTAGATTACCTGCATGTTCTTTTTGAACCCTTCCCTTTCTTTTTCTTTTTCTCTCTCCTCACATCATCTTTTTCCACCCGCCGTACACACACACTCTCTCATTTTCTCTCATTTTCCTCCTATTTTCTCACCATTCTTACCTTTTTTTTCCCTCTTAAATCCTTCCATTTCCTCCTCAAAACTTCCATTATTCTCTTCTTTTCATCCAAAAAGCACCGATTTTTCAAAAACTCAATCCCATCTCCCGCGGAAGATGAGCAGTCACGTCTTCTTCCTATTCTCACACTCAAGCTCACAGTTTCAAGGCTACCTCACGGTTTTGAGTCATGATTTGGTCATGGCACCCAAGGCAAGCACATCCAATGGAAAAGGTAAGGCAAAAACTGGACAATCATCAGCCTCCGAAACTCACTCTGATCCCTTCCTTTATAAGATTCCTAGGTCCTCCCATCAAAGGTATAATTTTCTTAAAACTAGAACCTTTTTACCATCTTAGCCCATTGATTGGAACTATGTTAGGACTATAGGTATTGAAAATGATGTCAGGGTTTTACTGAGAAGTATGTGGATGCTTGATTTTGTGGATAATTCTAGACCCACCTATATTGGATTATGTTTGGAATTTATGAGCACATTGCATGTTTATCAATTTGGCACTATGAAATTTCAATTGTGTGGTAAGTCAAATGACATGTCTGCTGAATCTTTTGCTACTTTGATAAAATTACCTTCTGATGGGGTTTTAAATGAGGATGATTTAGAGAATTTTGTTACTTATATTGCGTGGCCCCATTATGGAGTTGGAAATTGGGATGTTCATCTGGTTAAGAGTACCTCTTTCAGCACTTCCGCCTTGAAGTATATCTATAGGTTTCTTACTTATAGTATCTTTGCTAGAGGTGACTGTTAGAGATGTGCTCTAAAGGCAATTACCTTTAAGCACTTATTATACAAACTCATTTTGAATGAATAAAAATGCATTTTTCATTTAATTGATGATTATTTATATTATGAACTGATTAGATCTTAAATTAATTAGTGAAGTCCATGATATAAACATAGCATGAAAAAAATCATGATAAGATCATGATAATGAGATTCTTATCATGTGTAATTATATTAGTGTCTAAATTATCCCTAGTCCTAGGATTAATGAGACGGGACATTATTAATCTAGATAGATTAGCACATGTTATAATCCTTGATTGGATCAAGTAGTAGATCTCATAAGCTGTGAACATGAGATGTTCAAAGTTAATATATGAATGCTTGCTAAGGGTAGTCAAGTACATTTGATGACCTGCTATAAGACAATCATATGGATTATCTATCCAAATGTCAATAATAGTCTCATTATAGTAATAGTTCAAGTATCCTAAGACTTGAGGTACTCAATGATATCTTGGATACTGATTCTATGCTTTGACTCCATTCCTTGTTGCTTCGTAGAGGTCACTCATAGGGTGCTGATTGGGTAGAACTTGAGGTATTCGAAGGTAATTGGGTTGCTGATAAAGGATTCACCACTCCTGATAGAAAGAGAGTATACCTATGGCTTCTTGTCGGGGTCATTACTCGGGAATCTCTAGCTAGAGTGGAAACGTCATAAAAATGGTCTTTAGTGACATGTCTAGTTGAGTAATGAGTCTAAAGGACAAGATCTAGCATCACTTAGGCTAGGTGTGATATAGTCAGTCTAGCAGAAGTTGACATATGGTCCATGCTTTGAACTGAGTGGGGTATAGGATGTTGAAAGGACGAATTGCATAGATATTATCTATAGAAAGATTCATAGTCAAGTCACTAACTTTCTGGTTAATTGGGGATCATGATATGTTGCTAAATACTACTCATGACTTGCTCAAATTAATTGTTAATTTGAATGGCCAACATAATCGAGAATCTAATGGGTCACATGCATAGGAGGTTTGAAGAATGAGTAAAATTGTTTGGGATAGGATCAAAATTTGAGATAAAAATATTTAGAGTAAAACTATGATGGGATCATAGAAAAAATCTTGAAAAATCGCTCGGGGAGGTCACGGACCCGTACAGGCTCGCTGGCCAATCCAGCTAGGCCTGCCCAACGTGTAGCTACATGCTACTGGCAACATAAGCTGTTTGGAAGTTTGGCCAACTTCCCCCCTAATCCTCCTATTTTCATGCCACTTTGATTTTTAATCAAATTTGGGTTCGAGTGGGACTATAAGACCCTAGGGCAAAAATGGTAGACATTAAATATTATTTTGAGCAGAAAATAAGATGAAGCCAAAAATAATTAAAGTGTTTTAATTTCATTTTATCTCAAAAGATCAATTTCTTTGCTAGCATATAGAAATTGTTCAAGCCATCTTCTTAAGGGTTTTGTTCTTCGATCTTCACATGGATACTATTAGAGATACATCTATTTGGATTGTTATGGTTTGCGACAACTTGATAAGATAAAAAATTGAAGAACAAATCAAGAAATTAAAAGGCATTAATTTCTAACTATTTATTTCATCAATTAGTTTTAATGGCACAAGTAGATTCTTATGAACCGGATTTCGAAAATTTTAATTTTCGCTGCATTTTATTAATGTGATTCATCTTCAAAACCCAATATTGGTATCAAAGCCCCCTTGTGTCCATTAAAATTAATTTTAATTCAATATGCAATTGGATTGTACGGTTTTTGCGATTTTGGTTCTATAGGTATGAAAATTTGAAATTAATTTATAAAATTCGTTTTAAATATTTTTCTTTCTATAATCTAATCATGGGATGATTGGAAATTATAATTTTGATTGAAAAATGGTTTTGTGATTCAAATAATTAATTTCGAATTTATTGCAAAATTGCTGATAATTATATTTTGATGAACTTGTGATGTTGTTTAGTTTGTATGATAGGACTATTAATATTTTTTTAATAATTTGATTATAGAAAAATTATTTAGATATATTAAGAATGTGTTTAGGCATCTGGTAGTGTCTAATAATTAATTAAAAATTATTTTAATTAATTTTTAAACAAACACTAAAATAGGTCTGTTTTAGTGCATCCAGCAGGGCTGTTTTGTTTGAATTTTTTTTGTATATGTATATTTCGGTTCCAGCACCTTAAAATATTTTTTTATGTGATATTTAATGTGTTATTTTGATGTTAAATTAATGCCAAAATTATTTTGCTCTAATTTAGATTTCCAAATTAATTCTAGATTATAAATGAGCCATTTTAGGTGCCTAGTGGTTCGTTTATCTTGATGATTTTAGTTTATGCCAAAATTATTTTGTTAGGCTTGAGCAAACCTAACAATGATTAGAATGATGATATAAGGTCATGGAAATTTTTGAAAATTAATTTTGAATTAATTTAATTTGAGCAATTACAATTCTAGTATGACTAGATAGTGGTATGTATGTTAAAATTAAATTGTTTAATTTTTGACATCATAATAACTTGATTTTAAGGTGGATTAATTTTGAATTAATTTCTGGAAATAAGGAATTTAATTAATTTGATTAAATATAAAACTCATATTGAAAGGACATACAAAATTAAATAACTGAAACAACATAAGTAGGTAATTTCAGTTCAAGAGTTAAAACCGACTTTCATATTTGGAATCTAAAATTATCACTACCTTCTTTAATTTTATTTTCTGCATCATAGAATGCGTGCTAGGGGAGATAGGAATGATATGATGGATGATTATGGACTTAGACCTAATGTGATTGAGCATGCATGATTTATTTTGTTTTATGGTAATTAGGGTCTAACATCACTTGGGCTAGGTGTGATATAGTTAGTCTAGTGGGAGTTGACACATGATCTATACTCTAAACCGAGTGGGGTATAGGATAGTGAAAGGACGAATAGTAGGGATATTGTCTATGGAAAGGTTCGTAGTCAAGCTACTACGAACCTTTCCGGTTAATCAGGGGTCATGATATGTTGCTAGATATTGCTTATGACTTACTTAAATTAATTGTTAATTTGGGTGGCCAACATAACCAGGAACCTAATGGGTCACACGCATTGGAGATGTGAAGAATGAGTAAACTGGTCTTGGATATGATCCAAATTTGAGAGAAAAATATTTGGCATCGAACCGTGATGAGATCACGAAAAAAATCCTAAAAAATCGTTTAAGAGGTCACAGGCCTGTGTGGGCCCTCTGGCCTGTTGCTAGGCCTGCCCATCCTATAGCTATATGCTACTGGCAGTATAAGCTGCGTGGATTTGGCCAATTTCCCCCCTAATCCTCCTATTTTCATGCCACTTTGATTTTTGAATCAAATTTGGGTTAGAATGGGACTATAAGACCATAGGGCAAAAATGGAAGATATATAAATATTATTTTGAGTAGAAAATAAGATGGAGCCAAAAATAATTAAAGTATTTTAATTTCGTTTTCTCTCAAAAGATCAATTTCTTTGCTAGTACAAAGAAATTGTTCAAGCCATCTACCTAAGGGTTTTGTTTTTCGATCTTCGCGTGTATATCGTTAGAGACACATCTATTTGGATTGTTATGGTTTACGACAACCTGATAAGGTGAAAAATTGAAGAACAAGTCAAGAAATTAAAACGTATTAATTTCTAACTATGAATTTCATTAATTAGTTTTAATGGCACAAGTAGATTCCTATGAACTGAGTTTTAAAAATTTTAATTTCTGCTGTGTTTTATTAATGTGATTCATCTTCAAATTCCAACCATGACGACAATAGGGCTGTAAGAAAATATGAGGTGTTTCTCTTTGAGTGTGCAAGAACCTTACAACTTGTAGTCTTGTCTAGATGGTTTGCCTCCCAGCTTCTTTCTACGGCCACTAAGACAAGTGGTGATATTCTGATTGGGAGTTACATTACCCACCTGGCTGTCTCCCTTTAACTTCTTGATTTGGACTCCACTCAGCTAGTTCCCCTTTGATCATCCTTTTGAGACAGGCTTGACATTGATTCCTTCATCAAGATGGGAGCCGTAGTCTGTATCAAATATCAAGCAAACAATTTCTACATATTCTTGGACTACAAGGATGATGTGATATGGGAGGATGGAGATTCAAATGCCTTTAAGGTAGGATTGATTGTTAAGGGAAGGAAGCATGTTAGGCTTGAGATGGCTAGCCCTAATATAGGTGTTACCAGTGGCTATGGGTTTTGTGACAGCGATGGTGCCCTAAGTGATACGGGTGGAGCTTCTTTTGCTCCTTCTGACATTATACGCCAGCTGACTGCCTACTTTGATTAGCATTTTGACTCAATGGCTAAACAACTTCAAGCTTCAGAGGATTGCTCTCGTGCCTTTGAGGAGCGTGTAGAGTCCTTCCTATCTAGTATTGAGATGGAGATTGTAGCTCTCAGTCACCAGTCCTCTTCCTCTTCATAGCCATGTTATTGTTTTATCTTATCTCTCTTTTGATCAGCATTTTGACTCTATGGCTGAACAACTTCAAGCTTCAGAGGATCGCTCTCGTGCCTTTGAGGAGCGTGTAGAGTCCTTCCTATCTAGCATTGAGATGGAGATTGTAGCTCTCAGTCACCAATCCTCTTCCTCTTCACAGCTATGATATTGTTTTATCTTATCTCTCTTTTTGGACACTTTTTGGATTACATTTGATACTCTTTTGAACCTTTTTTCTGTTTTTGTTGTCCTCCTCTCTTGGCAAAATTTCTTTTTATTAGTGCCAAAAAAAGGGGGAGAACACAATTGTGGATGTTAGATGTTTATGGATGCTTTCTTTTATGGATGTTAGATATTTATGGATGTTTACTTTTATGCTTTAAGTTTTAAAATCATATGCTAAAATCCAATAACTTATAACTTGTTCATACTTTGAGATGTTTGATTTATACTTGTGTTGCATATATTATTCAAAATTATGATAGAAGCATATTTCGAGGGGGAGTTATTCTTTCTCTCTTTTCCACATTGCATAATTATTTGTCACCATCAAAAATAGGGAGATTGTTGAACCTTGAGGGGTATTCCTGTAATTTTGATGATTACAAATAATTAAGCAATGGTATTTAACAATTTCAAGTGTTTAAGTTTTTTAATAGGTTAATATATCTTGGAAAGCAAACATGAGTCCTCAAATCTTTAAAGATCATATGTTGGGCCAAAAGTACAAAGTCAATATCATAAAGAATCAAAGATAAACCAAAAAACTCAATAGTGGATGATATTCACCACTTGGTTCACCATGTGGAAGCCAGTCACACCCATGATCCCAGACGGTCACGCCCATGATAAAGTTTACCAAAACTTCTAGAATGCTTCACCACTTGGCTCATAGGAAGGCTCACTACTTGGAACTCAGTCACGCCCGTGACCTAGATGCTCACACCCATGATAAAGTTTACCAAAACATCCAGAAGGTCTCACAACCTCAGTCACGCCCAGAATCATGTCTAGGATAAGAGTCACACCTAGAATCATGTATAGGTTAAGAGTCATGCTCGTGACTACTGAGGCTGAGTCTATCCATTCAAAATGTCCACTCATAGTCATGCTCGTGACCTTGAACCATCACGACCGTAACCAATTGCATTAAATACATCAAACTCTATTTTAAAAGCAGCTCAACGAATAGAAATGCATTAAATGAAGCTCTAACAGTTCTAATTCTCAAAGGAAGTATAAATGGTCATCATTTATGCCTACTAAAAAGTAGAGAACAATTGATTATATGCATATTACTTCAAATGATTTTTGTGCATTAATTCTTTCAGCTACCTTTCTTTCTCTCATTTACTTCTACATTGTGTTTTTGAAGAGCTCGAGTTGTTTTTGAGTTGTTTGGGTTGTTGAGTGATTTCTTTCCTGTAATCAATATCTCAATAGTGAGATTGAGAGTATTAGGTTGGGGATTGAGATTCTTATAAGGGTTTAAGTGTGAACCTTAGATTAAAACACTTGGGTAGCTTGTTTTTAAGTTTGTAAGAGTTTAATCTATACCTTAAAGTAGATTGTTAATGGATTAAAACTCTCAATTGAGGTTAGGGAGAGAAGTAGGCTAAGAGGGCCGAACCTCTATAAATTGCTTGTGTTCTCTTGCTCTTCATAGTTCAAATTTTAATTTTCCATTTCTTTCAAAATCACCAATTCATCCCACCCTCCCCCCCCCCTATCTTGGTACTTGTGGTATTTCAAAGAATAATGCCTTCTATTAATATGGGGACAACTAGAGTTCTTCAAATTGCTGAGTTGTTGAGCTGACTCATTCCTACTCTATAAGAATATTTGACCATATGATTTCATGATTAATGGGTTGGTCTTAATCGATTTTATTGATTTGTTAGCTGGCTCAAGGTCAATGTAAATTGGAGGCGGTGTTGGGAAAGTGTATATGAGATGTACACATATCAAGAGTTGATAGCCCAATAATTTGTGCATACATCAATTAGTTAATAGCACAATTTGGTAGTTGCATATAAAATGCAATTGGTATGGATCAGATACCTACCGATTTGACCTAAGAAGGCTTGTTGAGCTGATTCAAGGTTTTTCTTAAGTTGGAATTGGATACCGACCCACTAGGAGAACTTTAAACGGGTTCTCTTGAGTTCATAGTGAGGGCTATGGGTTTGCAATAAAATAGTGGCACCCATAATGCATTTTATTAAAGACCTAACATCATGCATTCATGTACATTCTCTAACATGATGCATTTTATTAAAGACCTAACATCATGCATTCATGTACATTCTTTAACATGATCTATTTTACATCTAGGTTGTTAGAATCTTCATCATGTCTTTGAATATTATTCTACGTTCAATTTTGGAGTAAAAAAAGTTGACTGGGCCAAACTTCTTGGATGGGTTATGAAACTTGAGAATAGTTCTCAAAACTGAAAAAATAGCCTATGTCCTAAATGAGCCGCTTCCCTCCCCACCTACTGTTGATGCTAGTGCCATACAAGAAGCACTTAGATGATAGTGAGTTGGTGGGCTGTAGTATGCTTGCCACTATGTCACTAGAGCTTCAGAAGCTACATGAGGCTATAGATGCAAATGCCATAGTCTACCATCTTAGGGAGCTCTTCGATGAGCAAGCCATATCTAAAAGGTTCGAGATCTCCAAGTTGCTTTTTCGCTCTAAGATGGTTAAAGAGACATCTCCGGTGCAACATGCACTAAAAATGAATGGGTATATTGAGAGGCTGGGTTCTTTGGGCCTTGTAATGGACCAGGAGTTAAGTATAGACTTAATTATAACTAGCTTGCCTGATAGTTATGCATAATTTGTGCTTAACTATAGGATGAATAAGATTACATCCATAATACCCGAGCTTATCAATATGCTTAAGATAGCTGAGCCTTTTATCAACAAGGATAATAAGATTGCGATGCTGGTGGATTCTTCTAGTTTGAAGAAAAAGAATAAGAAGTCCACAAATCCTAAGGGAGGCATGGCAAAGAAGAAGGCCAAAGAGACTGCTTTAAATGGGATTTGCTTCCAAACTGCTAGGTCTATTTGGAGTCCTTAAAGAAGAAGGCATCAGATGCCCCATTTACTTCAGGTATATTCATTATTGAAGTTACTACTATTTCTAGTAATAACATATGGATATTAGATACCAGATATGGCTCACACATGTGTACTAATATGTAGGGCCTAAGGAATAATAAACAGCTCAAGAAGGGAGAGTTAGACCTGTGCGTGGGTAATGGAGCAAGAGTTGCTGCATTAGCTATATGAGCTTATGTATTGACACTTCCTAGTGCGCTTGAAATAGAATTAGATAATAACTTTTATGTTCCTGTTTTAACTAAGAATATTAGTTTTGTTTCTACTTAGAATAGAAATGGATTTACTTTAACTATTAGTGGCAATGGTTGCTCTAAAATGTTAAATGATATTTTTTATGGAACTGGAACTCTTTGTAATGAAATTTATATTTTGATATATCTGGTTTTATCTTCAATATCGATAATAATAATAATAATAATAAAAGGATTAAAATGTGTACACCAAAACCATCTCTAGCATGCATATATATTAGGCTGCATACATCTGAACATATTAGGTCTAATAATCTAGTTGCACATTCACCTTTTCCACTAAAATGTGGTTTTGTCATCTTGCCTAATAAACAAGATTCACATGTGTCATATGATTCGTAATCAATTGACCCCAAGCTACCATCCTTGTGTAGCCTATTCATACGCCTCTCACTTATATGGCCAAGGCGACAATGCTATAAGTCTAATGCATTTGAAAAGTTCAAAGAATTCAGACATGAAGTAGAGAAACAACTTGGCAAGAGTATTAAATTACTTAGATCCAATTGAGGTGGTGAATAATTAAGCCAGGAGTTTCAGGTTTATCTTAGGAATAATGGAATTTTATCCTAGTGGATTCCACCCTTCACACCATGACACAATGGTGTGGCTAAAAGGAGAAATCGAACCTTGTTAGACATAGTGAGGTCAATGGTGAGCTTAGCAGAACTCCCTAAGTCCTTTTAGGGTTATGCACTGATAACTGCCATTCATATATTAAATGGAGTCCCTTCTAAGACAGTTGATACTACTCCATATCAGATATAAAAAGGCAAGAAACCTATACTTTCTTGCATGAAAATGTGAGGTTGTCCAGCTTATATGAAGCAAACAATGTTAGATAAACTTAAAGCTAAATCTAACTGATGTCTGTTAGTAGCATATCCTAAAGAAATGATTAGATATCAATTCTATAATCCTTTGGAACAAAAGGTGTTTATTTCAAAGCATGCTACCTTCTTGGAAAAAAAAGTTTCTTCTTAAAGGAGATGGTGGGAGTAAGGTTGAACTTGAAGAAGTTCAAGAAGCTTTAGCAGATGCAAATCAACTACCAGAACTTGAACCTGTTATTCATAGAGATGAAATAACAACTACACCTTCTGATACACAAATCTTCGTAGATCTAATAGGATACATTATACTTCTGAGAGATATGGATTTCTCATAGGTAATTAGGACGATATCTTGCTCATAAAGGATGATGAGCCTACTAGCTATGAAGAACTTCTGAAGAGTTCATAATACGATAAATAGCTAAAGGCCAAGCAATCAAAAATAGATTTCATGTATGAAACTAGGTATGGACCTTAGTTAACCCACCGAGGGGATAAAGCCCATAGGGTGCAAATGGGTCTTCAAAAAGAAGATTGATATGGAGGGTAATATGGTTACCTATAAAGTTAGGCTATGTAACATTCTCGACCATGCATACATGCATTATCACATGCATTTTATTTGAATATATTTATTTTATAAATGTCTGTCACATGAAACACATGCATACGTAGAGATTTTGGCGTGAACGTATTCACGAGATAAACTTGACATGGGTCGGTTTATCGCAATAGGATCAAGTTGTACGTGTTTGGCTATAATTTAAATATGAACACAAGATATTGAAAATGAAATTAAATAAATGATTTTATTTGAAATAAAGGAAAATTTAACATAGTTAAATTAAAGTAGACAAATTGACTAGATAATATTTTTGGTACTAAGTACTTGTAATTATATAGAGAAAATAATAATAATAATTAATTAATTAATTTAATTAATTATTATTATTTATTTAAATTATTTGAATTTAATATCAGAAAAAAAAAGTAAAAAGTAAAAAAAAAAAAAAAAGGAAAAACAGAATTTTGAGTCGGCAAAAAGGGGATTAAAGAGGCAGATTTGGCCCTTCTACTTTTAGCAGCCATTTCTTCCTCTCTTCTTCATTTTTCTTGCAATTTTCTTCCTCAAACTCCATCATCTGGCCATACTTAAGGTAATTATCCTCTCTTGTGTGTTAATTTTTGAGTTAAGACATAAGTTAAGTTAGGTTTAAGTAAGCACAAGCAACATAGTGTAATTCTGGGTTCTGTTTCAGGGGCAGTAGGTTGGCCTCCGTTTTCTTCAAGTTGTAGACCGAATCTAAAGAAACACAAAGCATAAAAGTTGTAGCTTTATGTCTTAGGTTCATGGATATATAAATAGTTTTGCATGATTTGGTGTCTGTAAAAAGATATGGGCATCGGACTAGAACTGGTTCCATTGAGGAACCTAGCTGAATCACTTTCTGTTTTGATTGTATTTCTATATGATAGAGTCATTATTTGAGGAATCTCTAAACATGAACGTTGTAGATATATGTGGTATCTAGTTGTATACCAAATTTCAGGATCAGACTATGGGCGGATGTTGATTTATAGGCAAGAGAGTCATGCCTGTTCCATATTTGAGCTGCCTGCTTAGTGTTCTGGGTAGGTTCAGTCAGTTGTTGGCCCATTTTGAGCTCCTTATAGACATAATCTGTAAATGATAAAAACATAAAAGTTATAATATATGTCTTAGCTAAATTTTGGCACAAATTTCACCTCAATATGTTATTTATTTTGTGAGTTATAGCCTTCACAAGTCAGATTGGTACGGATGCCAGCCCTGTTTCTGACCAGTCCCAATTACCCTACCATATGAGAACCTTAGAGGCATAATTGGTGCAACTTATCAACATGAAAAATGTTCCATTTTAACATATCTATGAGAATATAAATTTTCATACAAATATGACTTACACGTTGTAAGATATAAAGAATCAAAGTTGGTGTCTCAAAACTGCCTATGGTCAAAAACAGGGCAAAGAACATAACATGTTTGTAAATTGCATAAAATATTCTAAAATGGTCCAATTGGTCTGAAATTTAGATATGTGGTATCTCTACATGTTAGCTTTAATTAAAAATAAGAATCATACAAATTGGACTAGTATAGAAAAAGTTATAAGCTAATGAACATATGAAGGTCACACTGCCTTTAGACCAAATCCTAGTTAGTGGTCCTTAAAATGCATACTTCAATTTGTTTAAGTTTATTTAGCTACCAAT
>CATIWF010072927.1:0-43389 GCA_949630135.1 Balakata baccata
TTCCATTTTGAGCATATGAATACATTAATTCATAGTCCTCATGTCAAGGAACATATATCCAGGTCTTTTTCCCAAAACCGAGTTGTGGGACCCACCCGAATAATCCTCTCAAAATGGCTCATAATCACATTTTTTCCAACACAAGAAAGATTAAAGGACCATACTAGAAAGATTAAAGCCACCACGCTAGAAAATATTTCAATGAAACAGAGCAATTTGAAGCAAAAAAACAGAGACTAGAAAAGAAAGATTAAAGAAATCGAGTTAACTGACAGATTACAGCAGTGGACATCACCAATCAGTAGCCGACATTGAAGTTTGATGTGGGGAGAAGAATGAAGAATTTTTGGGAAACGCAAGATAAGATTAAGGAAGAAGAGTTTTAGTGGTTTTTAATTAGCAAGAAACACGTTTCTAACACCAGAATGCATATCCAAATTTTATTCAAATTCAGAAATGGCCCCGATAGTATTGTACCAGTGTCGATGTTAGATACCTTTCTGATATGCCGACACTCACTTCTACTGCCATGTTGGTGCTTCATAGATCTAAGTATACAATTTGCGAGAAGTGAAGAAGTTGTATGAGAACTATAAATGTATGAAATAAATTTGAATTCCCTAACAATATTTGTAAACAACAATCAGTAATGTGCTGCCCTAAGGCCCCTAACATTAAATACTCAATTCATGCAGTTTATGAATGACCCTCCTCATAACCATCAAAAAACTTCAAATGTACCATAAACAAACAGAATAACTAATGTCATTGCCTACAAGATGAATTCCCTTGAAACCACCTTGAGAAAAGAAACCAAACTCACTGTAGTTAAAGAATATGGCATGTGTAATCTAACAATGTTGGCAGAAACTTACTTATTGAAGAATGAATTTTGTGTTTTCAATGCCTGGGTAGTCTTAGTTACTAGAATTCGATATAGTTTCCACAGCACGAACAACTTCAATTGCACTTGGATAACTTAAGAATGACAGAGATAGTAGAGAATTCTTGAGAGGAGATGAAAATTGTATTCCTTCAGTTTTTACGTTCTGTATAAAGTGGAGAAAGAGGTAAGTTAGGGTAGCTCTTTCTACAGAAAATCTACCTCTTATATATCATGTCTTTTTTTTAGGTCTTGAGCTGGATTAAGCCCACGTGGACTGCCCAGACCCATAACCCAACAGCATGATTGTGAAAGTAATAAAATTAGCAAACACAATTTAGTGAGAAAATTCCAGTTTTGTTGCATTGATTTTCTAATGAATGTGAAAGATGCTATTAAGCCTCTAGTTCACAGCACCAACTTGTATTTTTCCAGCGGAAATAGAGTTCACTACAGTTAGATATCTTAGTAATTTTGATTTTCAGAATCGAATTTTTGGGTTTACTTCCAAATTACTCTTCAATTCATATCTTGAAAAAGAGGCAACATTTAATGCATTCAAAATTTTCATACCCTTTTATACTTTTGGAGGAAAGGAGTATTTAATAGGAGCCCACAAAAAGAATGGCCAAGTTGGTGTCTAGGAATTTCTCAGATAGCATTATAGTCTCGTATCTCCATTTGTCAATTATAATAAAAATAGATAACGAATATTAGATATATAAATTGTATTATTATGTCATTGGATTAACATAATGTTCTTGGTTACATTATGAACAATTAAATATAACTGAACCTGAAGAGATTTGGTAAACAAATAATATGAAATAAAGAATCTCAAGAAACATTTACTCTTCTATCATTTTAGAAGCATGACATGATCCTATATGGTGTGTGCAAACATGCATAAGCATGCTTGAGAGAGAGAGATATATATATGTAATAAGTTTAACTCCAGTAAGTTAACAGAGCTCTACCATTTTTTGCTGAGGACGCATATCAACGACGGAATGTTGCACCTGATGGATTCATAGCATAGCAGTTACCAACAGCTATAATATATAGATAAATGTAGCCTCACCAATATGCTCAAGAATTCAAAATTTTGAGATTCACCTGATTGCTGACAACAGGGATATCATTTTCCAGAATTATTTTGTATCCTCTCAGTATCAAAATTTATCAAAGCAACATTCTTAATTTTACCTGCAAGCCACATATTAAAGTAATGCAATCTATCAAGATATATGGACTAACATTTAAAAAGATAACAAATATGAATACTGCTAACCTTCTACTTTTAGGTCTGTCAGGTGTTTAAGAGCATCAAGATAGCCAGGATTGGATTAGTCCTACCTATACAAGTTCCATGTGCGGAAACTTCTCATCTATGTTGGATGGGAGGAGGAGAAAAACTATTTGTTGAAGAGGAGAAGGAGAAACAACTCTTTAGTTGGAATATTTTTTACTTCATACTTTCTTAATTGATTGATTGCTTGCTTGCTTGTAAACGCTTAATACATGAAAGGTATTTATATACAGAGAAAAATTCTAGAGATAAACTACTATTAATAAAATCTTATCTAAAGATGCTTAGAAATTCTAAGTGACTTCTAGTTGTTCTAACTTTGAAATTAATTCATGAATCTAGACTAATTGAAACTAGGCATAATGACAAGGTTAACTACATCTATGGTCACTGAATTTTGTATTATTTGCACCTATATCGCAATTTTTTGTTTTATAACACTAAAATCATTGAACTTTATAAATTATTACACAAAAATTATTGCCGACCAATTTTAACAAATTATCAGTTGAAAAGATATGGCGATGACATGGTTGCTAGATTTTGCCACATCACTTGACACACAAGATGTAGTGACATGTCAGATGTCAGATATGTGCTACATCAGATTTTTATATCAGTATTCATTCCCCAATATATACTCTACATGGAAGAAATTTTTGACAATATATTACAATATTTTAACATAATATTCCAAAAATAAATTTGAGACTTTAAGCTGTTTGTTTGAATGAATCATGCCCTTCTTCTGACAGCTATCCAAAATTACCAAGTCATTTGGATTTGCATGAGAAAAATCATCTGCACTAAGTTACTAGTTTAGTGGTACTTCATAAGATAAAAATCTTACGTGTATATATATATTGGGAAATAAATTCAAAACTTACAGATTCATCATTTAATAGCCACGTGTTCATTATTTAATAAACAATTCTTTAGCATAATCATGTATCCAAATGTCTAACTATAATTAAATTTATTCAAGGCATTTATTTATTTCTTTTAATCAAGCCTAAAACACTCGTGTCCGAACTCATTAATAGGAATATGTAGTTGTCATTCTCGACTTTTTAATAGTGTCTTACCGGTTTTTTAAATGTCTTTACCAGCTTTTTATATAGTGTCATTACCGGCTTTACAAATATTGTCTTTACCGGCTTTTTAAATAATGCCTTTATCGGCTTTTTATATAGTGCTATTACCGGTTTTAATAATATTTTGCATTTTATTTTTTTTCCATGATTGGCATGTCAAACTATTTACTATTCTAGTTCTAGATTAGGCGCACTTGGACTTTGACATTATTTTCATCGTTACCATTATTGTTGTGATAATAATTTTCTTTACCATTTCTCACCAATATATTTATTAATTATGAAATTATCAATATCACATATTAATTTGTTATACATCCATATGTACTAATAAGATTAAAATATTCAACAACTATCACACATACACATCATACCATATGAAAAATCTAAAATGTAAATTTCACACTTAAGGCAGATTCCGGCCCTGTGTTTGAGCCTTCATTTCGGCCCATTTTTATCTTGATTCAAACCTTATTGTGTTCTACAAACTTTTATTTTATTTTTCTATCTTCAATTTGCAAAAAGAATTAATAGTCTGAATTTTCTATTAAAAGTTATTACCAATTTACCATAAGCTGTTCAACCAAAATTTGCTCAGTTTTTTCATGGTTCTACCAAGTCTGAGATTTTCTAATCCATTTTCAACCTAGATGTAACCTGAATTTCAATTTATATTTTTCACAACATTTCTAGTACTATAAGTTAACTTTCATTTACAATTAGTTTCATACTAATCCAATGGCCACAACATAAGTTATGATTAATTTTGTCAAGGCTGTTCTAGTGAATGTATAACAGGTTACTTATTGAACTCATTACAAATTAATTAATTTCATGATCTTATGTAATCATACTTATGCCCAACATTTCCATATCATAAACACATTCATAAAACTCAATATTTCGTACCAATATATTACAAAACTCAAAAGACAATAATTTATCACACATGCCATTACAACCCTCATGTATAACAAACATCACATGGTATGCAAGATTGTTATCAAAGAATCACTTATCTAGGAAGCCCCAAATCTCCTCCTTTTCTTCTCTTTACTTCTTTGTTATGTGGTCTTTTTCTTCTCTTTGTTTATCTCTTGATGGACACTCCTTTGCCCACTTGTTTGGCCTTAATAAGAAAACAAGATTTCACTCAATGTCACATATAACCAATGTTCATGCATGAATTATGTTTAGTATTACTAATGTTTTTCTACCTCTTTTTATGTCTTTATGTCTTTATTTATTTACCTTATTTATGTTCATAATATTCAATAGCTACTCACTTCATTCAATTCAAACAAAACAACCCCTTTTGTCCATACTCTTTTCCTTAACATCCATCATCTTCAAGTTATATAATCACTATTGAACACTTCTAAACATTCTCCCCTCTATTTCCCCTTCATTAATCAGCCCTATACACATCTAAGTAAGTCTTATTTCTTTAGTTTTCAAGCTAAAAAATCATTATTCACAAATACCTATGGCTTAATTCATCATTTCCTCCAATAATCCAACACTTCACAACACAACTTACCTAACCTCCAAATAATCCTAATCTACCAATTCCAACCATAACAATCATCCACATGGGTCTCAAATATATGTAAAAAAGTTGAATTTGAGAAGAAGAAAAACTTTGATGATTCTCAAAAGATGGCCAAAATTTCCCTCTTCTTCACTTCCTTTTTCTCTTCTTTCCTTCCTTCTCTCTTGCTCTGTTATGGTGAAATCTCCTTGATTATTTGGTTTCTCTCTTTCTAATCTCTTTTTTTTTCCCACTCTTTTAGAAGCTTAATTGAATAAAAAATGGAGGGTGGAGGGGGTGGTTAGCCAAAGGGAGAAAAAATTGAAGATGGAGACTTTTGGTGATAAGTGTTGCATGCCATAAAAATTGACTTTTATACTAAGGTTAGAGTGTGTGAGTCCCACTAATTAGATTAATCTCTCTTCCTATTGGTTCATTAATTTAATTAATCTTGATTAATTCTTAATTATAAGAAATTCCATCTTCACCACATAATTTTCTAATTCTTACAAATTTTTCCCCAACAAATTCGATAATACCGATTTTGTACGTAGGATAATTTTTTTTCTCAATAATAATAATAATATCCCTACTTATTTTTTCTTATTATTTATCATTTTTCCATGGGTTCGAATTTAGACTTCGATCGGACTGGTGTGCTCAATTAAGCTTATGCGCGATCGAGACCTAAATCGCCGGACGTTACAAAAACTCTTTATTGAAAAGGAGAAGGAGAGAAACAACTCTTTAGTTGAAATATTTTTTTGCATCTTACTTTCTTGATTGATTGCTTGCTTACAAATGTTTAATACATGAAAGGTATTTATATACATAGAAAAATTCTAGAGATAAACTAGTAATTAATAAAACCTTATCTAAAGATGCTTAGAAATTCTAAGTGACTTATAGTTATTCTAGCTCTAAAATTAATTCATGAATCCAGACTAATTGAACCTAGACATAATCACAATACATAAACAAAAAAAAAAAATTTCAACTTCAATATTCAGGACTTGTAAATTTGGTTTAGTTTTCCAACAATCTAAATAATCATCAAACTTGAGTTTCTTAAGCTTATTACAAAGTTGAGCAATAGATATCAGAACTTTAAAAAGAAAGAAAAAATAGCACTTCATATCATACACATCCTATTTGGAGACATTATATAACCAACATCAAATGAAAGGGAAAATAATACCAATGAAACTGAAGCATGTCTAAGGAAGATATATCCATTCTCTTTTGTAAAATGTTGATACTCTCTCTGATAAAGCTACCTATCATCTTAAATGGTGGTGGCACCCACTTCGTAAGACTGCATTGCATAATACATTGGGTAACCATAGACCCAAAGCTTCATTACTACATCTCAAGTTTCCTCTCCATGTAAACAGAAGTGCATATCAACTCATAATCATCCAATGTAGTATCCACCTAAGTCCCAACCATAGGCTCAAGATTTTATGTGTCAACTGAGGATTATTAATGCAATTATAAATCACCCTCTAATTTGATCAAGAACTCTGGTGGACATTCTTAGCTAACTTAAGTAATGAAAATGCCATAAAGATCTTCAGTAGATTTGTCTACAAAGGAGGCCAACCAATGAGTAAATTGATCAAAGTAAAGTGAACTTAGCTATTATAGAGAGCAGTTGAATGAATGATACTCATTCATTAGAAATGAAAAAATAACCCTCTACATTATATACTACTTCCCTACCAGTGAGAAAATGCCACATCAGCTGTTCTCTAACTAATTGAAGCTAACTATGAATAAAATGAATGAAAACAGAGACTAAGCTTAACTAGCTAAACTAAGCTAACAATAAGTTAAGTTGCCACTATCTCTACAAAAACCAATCCTTGGACATAAGACAAAAACAATTTTCTACTTTATTTCTCTAGTATAATGCATCAAAACTTGTACTGATTATACTATACACACTAGAGATACTAGTAAGTCATATCTAGTTGCAAGACTTAACCATATATATCCCTTCCTTTACCATCCTAAAGAATAATAATTTAGGTATAATCAACTATATCAAGGATATGAAAAAGAAAAGTTGTCTTTGCAATCCTATTACATATATCAGCCATATCAAAAGTTGCCAGTCAAATATCAGCATATTGAACCGTAACATCAATAACACTATCACGATCAATCCTGCCCCAACCACCGCTTGTCTGCCACATCCCATTCACAACTCTACATATATCAAATGAATCCTTCCCATTCTTTACTGTAATTTTACGGTTATCTTTAATTAATACACATTACAATGGTTTCAAAGTGAGGTTTCTAACTGATCAACTCTTCTAGTTTCCAACTCGAGTGGGTTGAAGGTTGTTAGATTTGTGTCTCAAATACATTTTTTTGAAAGAATAAATTAGGATATGATTTGATTTAAGTTATGATATGATTTGATTATGTTAGGATATAATTTGATTTTATACTATTTTATAAGAAGATTTGATTATGTTATCAAAATGTTATGATTTGATTTAGTATAAGATTTTTAAAATCAAGTTGATTATGATTGTTAGAATTTTTTACTATAACTATATAACATGCTATGAATGAAATAAGAGAATCATGACAAGTGTTTAACTATAAGTTTCTCCAGTTCCATTTAAATACCATATTCATTTCAAAAATAAAAAAAAATGAAAAACCCAACAAAGCGGTATTAGAGTCATGCTTCTTACGGGTCTATGATAGAGAAAATATGGAAAGGAAGGCAAATTATCAAGCTTGGATTGTTGGAAAAGATGATATGCAAAAATCAACAACAAGATGAAGCTAGAGTAGGAGGAGATGTCTACTCAAAAATAACCCCAACAAAACCATGTCAATATAAAAAGAAAAATGTTTATACCTATGCTTATAACACATATGCCATACCTATGCCCATGCCCATGCTTGTACAATAAAAAAATATGCCAATGCCTATGGCTATGAAAAAAAATATTCCCATGTTAATGTCTATGACAATAAAAAATATGTCTTGCCTTTGTCCACGACTATGCCTATGTCTTATAACTATAAACCATAAAATTCATATGTTTATAACCAAGTCATGCCAAAAAACAGCAATTGATCCAATGAGGAGTGTTAGATTTGTGCCTCAAATGTAGTTTTTTTGAAAAAATAAATTAGGATATGATTTGATTTAAGTTATGATATGATTTGATTATGTTAGGATATAATTTGATTTTATGCTATTTTATAGGAAGATTTGATTATATTATCATAATGTTATGATTTGATTTAGTAGAAGATTTTTAGGAATCAAGTTGATTATGATTTTTAGAATTTTTTACCATATATAAGTAACATACTATGAATTAAATAAGAGGCATGATAAGTTTTTACCTATAAGTTTCTCCCTCTCCATTCTATATATCATACTCTTCTCTTAACAAAACCAATAAAGGTGAAGCTACTAAAACAATTGTACATGCACAGCGCCATTTCAATATAAGAGCTCTACTCTCCACATGTAAGCGAAATCTTATGTAAAAATTTTATGTTCCTTGTTTCAAAAAAAAAATAAATAAAGAAAGATCTTTTTCCAAAATTCTAGTAATTTTTTCTTATCTATTTACATATCTAATTCTCCACCATTAGTTCCACTAAATTTGATGGTCTATATTGAAGAGCCATAGATGGCCTATACTATAAGCGTTTTAGTACAAATTTAGAATTAATAGGGAGAGCTTGATTAAAATACAAAAAAGGTAAGGCTTTTATGCAAATAAACAAATCTCGAGGAAATTGCTGAAAAAAAAATGAAAATCAATCCCAATACAGGAGACCACATATATCAAAAACCAACAAAGTAAACTCATAATTAAAAAATGGGGAAAAAAGGTTTACGGTAAATCAATAATGGATATATAATGGTTAGCCATGTCAAAGGTGGATATGCTATCATCTGTATATTGCATCATAGCTTCGACAGTAGTGTCGCAATCAATAAGGCCCTAGTTACCACTTGTTTGCCACATTCCATTAAGGACTCGATATATTTTGAGTGAATCATTCCCATTCTTCAACATCACTCGGTGGAACTCAATGGTTACAACACAACACCTAACCGAATTAACACCAAGTATCCTTGAATTAGGCCGGGTTGAAGCTGAAGTAGGTTTTAGGAAGAAGACAAAGGAGATAGAATGATGTACAGACGCGGACATAGTTTTATGAAAGAGAAATTGATATAACGAGAAGGAGAT
The DNA here is from genome assembly GCA_949630135.1 of Balakata baccata. NCBI lineage: Eukaryota > Viridiplantae > Streptophyta > Magnoliopsida > Malpighiales > Euphorbiaceae > Balakata > Balakata baccata. Next base: position 9,059 of record CATIWF010072927.1, read on the forward strand.
TTGAAATTTAGGATTAGATGTTTGCTACTAAAGATGTTAGTTTTTACTTATGAGGGCATGGAATAACATGAATCTCTTACGGTTTAACTAGATCGAGTTCGAGTCATGTGTATGTAGAGACGGACACAAATAGGCTGAGAGGGAGCTCAAGCATAATTTTTAAAGTTTTTATATATAATATACTTAATGTGTTTATAACCCCTTGTTTGGAAGAAATAAGAGGGAGACGAAAATATGAAGGTAAAATAAATGAGGTTTTTTATTTTCCTTGTTTGGGAAAGGAGGGAAAATAACCATTATTTTCCTCTCTTCCCTTTCTCTTCAAAATGGAGGAAAATGAGAGGAAAATTCTACTATTCAATATGAAATGATATTTTTATCCTCTATTTAATTTGATTTCTTTGAAATAAAAGGCAAAATAGTAAATTTATAATATTATTTTCTTTTTCCTTTCTCTTATTTTACGCACATCCAAATATGATAAGGGAAAATAACTTTATTTTCTTTCCTTTCTCTCTTTATTTTGCTTCAATCCAAACACAAGAGAGGATGTGAAGCCCTCGAGAAGTGGTGATGTACTCTGCTTCAATTGTTGAATTCGTAGTCATTTCCTATTTGGAACTCTTCCAATTGATTCAACTACTATTCAATATGAAAATTTAGCCTGACTGAGACTTGTTGTAACACTCTCAATATAATAGGAATGTGACTCCTAATACATATGAAGTATTACAGACTGGGTAGCTATAATCTATCTAAATTTAAAATTTTTCCTATATAGATCATCATCATCATCATCATCATTATTATTATTATTATTATTATTATTATTATTATTATTATTATTATTATTATTATTATTATTATTATAAGTATGTATACTCGGTTAGACTTACTTTTCTAACTTATCGAATATTCTTCAAACTAGCTATCACTAATTCCTTTTTACCTGTTCAATCACTTATCATATACTAGATTGGGCCTATAGGACCTTCATCTCATTTACTTCAACTATATCTAGTTGAGCTATATCTATTCTTTTTTCATTTTCTTTGCTTTTCTTTATTTTTATTGTACATCATATTACATTATTATAAGATAGCCAACCTAATTAATTATATTCCCGATAATCAATGTAGTAAATAAATGCATGCTATAACTATGTCTGGCTTAAATCCGGTCTACACGATCTCCTCTCCGTATGGTCTTTGGCTTTCCATTGTCAACTGCTACATCTACTATATATTGGCTCCATAACCTGTGTACATAAAAATATGCTAAGCTATTCATAGCTTAGTAATGCACATATGCATATCAACTCTGATATGTAATCATATAATTTATAGCATGTAAAATTGGTGACACATTCATATTCAAGTCTTGTAATCATAACAATGTCAAAGCACTAAATCAATACTCATATCGTAGTCACATATTTAGTCAATACCTCACACATACATGCTTAGTTGGTTTACAATTTACATTTCTTTTCTTCTTTATTTAGATATCTCAATATTTCAATTTCATACATATTTGGATCCCGGTGTAGTCATTTCAAAGTTAAACTATTCAGCAGTTCCTTTATAACTCATTTACCAATCAACGCATTGACCTCTCAGAGGCTCGAGCGTATATATGATATAAAAGGGAGTTAAACCCCCAAAATTTAAGCCTTTACTTTTAAAACTAGTAATTGAGTCGACCACTAGTCTTTTCCATCTTTTATTTACATATCTTATTCATATATCATTATTCAATGCATACAGATCATATGTGTGTTCAAAATACATATACCAAAAAGAATAACATATTAGGATCATATAACAAATTGATGGCTCATCATTTTACTTTTCTCATTCTATTGCATGCAAATAATAAATTCCTACATTATGTTTTCTTATTTAAATAAATAGCCCAAGTTCCCAGACTGGCCGAATACGGGGTGTGAAGTAGGCTCACTCAGTCCAAAGCTAGACATCCTACTCACTCTGTATACAAGGTATGAAGTAGGCCTATCCAGAATAGGGCTAGACATCCTACTCATCCACTATAATTTGTATGCTCATTCGAGCTCTCTTAAGTCAGGCGTGCTCACTTGGACCTAAGTTTAGCTAACCTGAAGGAGTATAATGGGTATGAGTACTAGGAATAGGAGCACCCAGACCAGGGCTAGACAACCTAATCCTCACTCATACATCTCATTGATATGTATTGCTTATCCCCTTCATAATGCAACATTTACCCTAAAGTAGTCATCAGGTAGAGAAATGGGCATGTATACCAAAGTATCTCTTGTTTTAATCTCATTCTTTAACATATACCCATCATGTTTCCATATATTATATGCATGTTCACATGTCACATTTATGCTTATCCACATGTTTTCATATGATATAACATCATACTCTATCATTCAGGCATGTTCGATATGTCACAGAACCATTTAAACATAATTTATATTTGCTATGAAGGAATTTTGCCATTGGTGTGAAGCCTGGCCGTGAAGCATTCTGGACTAGGATTCATGGTCATGACAGTTTTCAGCTTAGTTGTGATGCTGGTTGTGAAAGGGCATAACTTGTTCCTATAATCGAATTTTGCCAAAATTCCAATGCTAAGCACTTCTTAAACATATTTAACATTCATCCATGGGCATAAGACAGAATTCCACTCAAGTTTATATGACTCAAATCATTGCATATTAGGTTCACAACTGAGCTCAACAACTCAAAAGTTATATACAATACACATTTTAAGCACATATGCCATTTTCATGTTCATTTATCATTTTATATATATTCATTTACCCAAATTAACTTATCTAAGTTTTAAACATGCCATTTCATGCTTTTATAACTCATCATTTGTATTACTTATTGACGAGCATGCTCAATACTATTTATGCACACACTTCATCAATTCACAATTTCTCAATTAAAGATCTTACCTCTATTATGCCATTCCATTCAAGCACCCTAAGTGCCTAGAGCTTGTGCATCTACCATTTATCAATTCTTATTATAAGCATTTAAGCCTAGCTTACAATCAATTAGGTTAGCAACCCCACAATAAATATACATAACTATCATTGCTAACCTTTAATTGTCATCTATGTGAACTCAAGTTCCATATGTCCTTTATTTCATTCTACATATCTTACTATTAGTAACTTTTATGCCTAGAATACTAGGTCATATCTTCATTCATTTGACATATTCGTATTATTCAAGTTCCATAATTCATTACTTATGAAATTCTCGTATAAGCATATTCATATTATTCATGTTCAGCTAATTCTTCTTCCATATATCATCTATAGCTTTTTGATTTAATTAGTTTACATATTTCCATTTTCCTCTTAATTATCTATTATTTCTATTACCATACCATATATCCCATTATTTTAACATTATATCATTTCATTTAAGCAAATTAAAATGCACATGTGTACTTACCTTCTATGGAGCCAACACAAAATCCAAGCTTAAATTTTGCCTAGCCTCCTTAGTGGTTAATTCCACCTTCCAAAGGCATCACCTAAACATAATCATAACTATTTCTCATTAACTCAAACCATATATCAACATCCTTGGCTATATAAAGCCACATACTCCAAACCTTAACTCAAAGATAATCAAACTAAGTTCTTTCTTACTTAAATCCACCTAACAACATGTAAATAAACTCAATCAAGCCTTAAAAAGTATTTTCCCCAAATAATACTCAAGGTTCCATATCAAACTAATCCATTTACAAATGGATTTTTACCCAATTCGAGTAAATCATATCAATCAACCACAAACTTGTTAAAATAGGAGGGAAACATGAAATCTTACCTAGAGAAGGAAGAAAACAAGGTTGATTTAGTGGAAGACATGAGCTCCCTCAACCTTTATACTTTTTCTCTCTAACTTCATTTTTTCCTTGGTAAATCTCTCAAATCTCACTTTAATCTTAGTTTCTCTCTTGGTTTTAGTGTTTGATTACTCAAAAATCCATGGAGAAATACTCATATATAGTTCTTGGGTGTGTATGGACGGTCATTAGGGTTTGAGAGCTGATAAAATGGTGAAAAATGATGATAAGATCGTGTAAAAAGCTTTTATACCAAACCTTTTAGGGTCATGAACAAATCCTTCATAGTCATGAACAAAACTTTCATAGCCATGAATGTCTATAGTAAAAACAGTCAATGCTTATCTTTGACCACGATGTTCATGGCCATGAACACTTTGTTCATAGGTATGAATCATGCATTTTCCCATTTTCTTCATTTTATTTCATCCCTCAATGCAAACCAAAGCCAAAATTGACTAATATACCCCATATATATCTCAGATATACCTTCCTTTACTTCTAATACACCATCCATTTACCCTTTCTTCATCTAGTAACTCAATTGTATCATCTTAAATTAAATTCTTATACTCTTTATCGTGTCACATATACCTCATATATATCCCCAATACACCTCTCATATGTTTCCAAAAGTAATTCATCTATACATATATTTTAAATTCTTACTCTTATATCACCAAAGTACCCTTCATGCGTCATTTACTCATATGTTTCAACTAAGCCCTATTTGTGGGCATTACACTTGCAATCGTCCTTGTCAGATTGGAAGCTAACATCTATACATCTTGTTACCAACATCTTTCCATCCCCATAAACTAAGAACATATCCTTAGTCCTTCTCAAGTACTTAAGGATAGTCTTGATAGTCATCCAGTGACCTTCACCGGGATCTGATTGGTATCTATTTATGACACTCAAAGCATATCTAGTACATAACATAACATACATGATAGATCCAATAGTCGAAGCATATAGGATCTCACTCATGCGAGCCCTCCTCTCATCTTGTGTCTTTAGACACATAGATTTCGAGAGATTTATTCCTTAAGACATAGGAATATATCGTCTCTTAGACTCCTCTATGCTAAACCTCCTTAGCAATTTGTTTATGTATATAGGCTGTAAAAGGCCTAGCAACCTTTTAGATCTATCTCTATAGATCCTTATCCTAAAAAATAGGCAGCTTCTCCAAGGTCTTTCATGGAGAATTTCTTTGATAGCCATATTTTATTGTTTCAAAGAATTGAGACGACATTTCCTATCAATAATATGTCATCTACATACAATATCAAGAAAACAACTGCATTCTTACTTAACTTTTTGCAAACAAAAGGCTCATTCGTGTTTTATGAGAAACTTAATTATTTGATTGTCTCATCAAATCGAATGTTCCAACTTCTATATGTTTACTTCAATCCATAAATATACCTTCAAAGCTTACATACTTTTTCACCATTTTTAGATGTGAAGCCCTCAACTTGTATCATATACATCTCCTCGGTAAGGTTCCCTTTGAAGAAAATAATCTTCATATCCATTTGCCATATTTCATAATCATAATAAGCAGTAATGGTTAGAAGTATCCTAATTAATTTAAGTATAGCTACTAGAGAAAAGGTTTCGTCATAGTCAATTCCTTGCCTTTGACAATATCCTTTTTACTATAAACGTAGCTTTGTAGGTAATGACATTACCCTGCATATCAGTCTTCTTTCTGAAGACCCATTTGCACTCAATGGATTTGATCCCTTCAGGTGGGTCAAGCAAAGTCCAAACTTGTTTTTCATACATGGAATTCATCTCTTACTTCATGGCTTTTAGCCATTGGTCAAAGTTTAAACTTTTTAGAACTTCATCATAGGTTGTAGGCTAGGCTAGGCAACAAGGTGGGGAATCCCCGTTACCCACCAGGCTTTGCCTCGAACAATGTAGGGATTCCTGTCCCCGACCCCATAGGGACCTAATAATTATCCTGAATAAAAATTAATGATTAGTGAACAAGAGTATAATTTATAAAACAAAATGTAATCTAATAATGTACATTTAATATTATTAAAAAAATTCATCCAATGTAAAATTTAAAAACAATTGAAAAATTAATATTAAAAATTAAAAAATTCAATACATATAAGAGTGTATCCAATATAATATTTAAAATAAGAAAAATGTTATTCTTTATTAAAGGTTCAAATAGAATCTATCACATAAATTGTGGGATCAATTTGATCAATACTAGTATTTGATATTGTTAAATTAATAAGGACTGAATTACTAATTAACTTGATTTAAATATAAATTAGTCTTCTTTTAAACTTATTTGAAAATAGAAATCAATAAAAATTATGGCATATAAAATTCATAATAAATTAAATAATTAATGATAAACTGTTATATAAGTAGTTTATTCTATTGTAAAATTGTATTTTAAACATTATGAATTCTATTACATAAATTTTATTTTATTTCAAAATTATTATTATTATTATTATTATTAATTAAAAATTGAAAATTCTAATTATGTAAGCTTAATTAATTTTCATCTTAAACCTAAAACCCTGAAGAAGCCACTCTTGACTCTTCTTCTCCCCTCCCCTCTTTTTCTTTCCACAAATGTACTCTTTGTGCTCTCCTAATTTGGAAATAGCCGAAGTTCTGAGGAAAAACATTATTGGTATATAGCTTTCTACAAATTCTACTTATATTTTGTATTTAATTACAAATTTATAATGGGGCTGCTAATTTTTTTTTCAAATTTCCAGCAGAATTTCTGGTTGAGATATGTAGATTTTCAGAGGATAAAGCTTCAATTCTCCAAGTTGAGCTCTTTAAAACTTATTGCAGTTTTCTATCTGGGTAATTAATCTCTACAAAATAGATAGAATTGATCAATATTCAACTCTTCTCTCTATTTTCTTTAAATTTTACCTTTTTATGGGTTAGAAACGCCCCAATATGAAAGAAAAAAAACTAGAACCTTTAGTCGTCCCTCCATGGAGCATTAGAATATGGCTAATTAATTAAATTGTTATATGACAATGGTTGACTAGAGGAGACACATGTGCTTGCGTATGACAATGGTTGACTAGAGGTAGACACATGTGAAATTGGGACATTACTAAAGGTCAAGACCATATTATGGTTTTACAAGCACTTAAGTTATAGGGTTCTGATTAGGGCTTTTAGGAATTTTTTTTCTCGTTTTCCATTTTCTGTTAATTAATTAATTAATATTTAGAAGGGAAAGTGGCAGATTGAAGATGTTATATATGATATTAACATTTAGAGAGTATATGCTTTCCCATTCAAAAATTCTATAATCTTTTGATTAGTATTATATAATTACAATATTAAAAGAAAAACTCATAATAAAAATGGGTTTAGGATCAACATGTTATATGAAATGTAATTGAATAATAATTTATAATAATTTATATTTTTTGGTAATACGAGGTGAAAAATGGAATCTTTTGAGGCTCCTGCTCATGACTCGACACCAATTGATTCTAATCAAGCACCCATAGATAGTTCTCAACTAATGACACCTAGAGAAAATTCTTCAACACCAGTTGATTCAAATCAAACAGCATTTTTTTGATGAAAATGAAGAGGTCTTAACCTTAGGCAATAAGAGAGGTTTGAAATTAATTGTGTGGAACCGTTTTAAGAGACAAAAGATAGATGATAAATGGAAGGCAATATGCAACTACTGTAAAAAGAAACTTGGAGGAGAAACAAAAATTAGCACCAAACATTTACATGATCATCTTGCAATATGTCCATTGAGAAAATCAAGAGACATAAAAGCAAACATTTTTGAGACCAAAGACAGATGCAAAGAGAAAAGTTTCTATAAGGGCTTGTACTTTTGGTGAAGAAGTTGCAAGAAAAGAATTGGCTACCATGATCATCTTACATGACTATCATTTGAATATGATGGAGCATTATGGGTATTGTGGGTGCTATATTTAACCATTATTTAAAAAGGTTTCTTAAAATACAATGAAAAATGATATATTAAAGATTTACGAATTTGAAAGGTCAAAAACAATGAAGATGCTTGATAAGAATAAGAGTAGAATAGCCATCACAATAGACATATGGACATCAAGTAATTAGAAGAAATGATTTATGGCTATCACAAGGTCGAATTGTCAGGTACATTCTTTTCCATAGTTTTATATGAACTTATCTGTTAGCTCTATGTAACGGCCACTAGGTAGGGCTTAAAATTCTATAAAAGATGTTTATATGGGTGTCACTTAAGTGACCAAGGGTTTTGGGACATGAAAATAGGTAAAAAATGATGAAAATGATAGCCTATGAGAAGGTCATGGCAGTGATTCTTACAATCATAGGCGTGACCATTGTGGCGAGGTATTTAAGCCTCACTAATAAGTGTCACGATCGTGAAACAAGGAGCCATGGGCGTGATGTTGGGTTTTTGATGTACATCTCATTCATATAATGGAATAGAAAATTAAAAAAAAAAAAACTCAAACCAAAGGATACAATTTGTTTCATCAAAATTAATTAACAAAAAAAAAAATATTTGAAGATTTTAACTTTAATTTCTAAGCATATTTTCACTCCTTATTGGGTTGTTACAAACCACAACAATCCAAGCAAAATGGCGATCCACACGAAAATAGCAGAAGAAAACCTCTTAGGAAAATAGCCTTGAACAATTATGTAGTACTAGCAAAAATAATTGTTCCATGTGAGGAAATATCTATAAAATTAACAATTAAATTTCTATAGTGGCTAGGGGTTTTTTTTTTGGTGTGTGAAAATACCCTTTTATAGGTGTTTCCCAAACACCTTAAATCAAAAAAAAATTTTCAAAATAGGATTAGGGGCCAATTTGGCAATTTTGCCAAATTGGCACAAAATTGCCTAATTAAGGGCAATTGGTAGCTCTGGCCATGCCCAGCTGGTTTACCTGCATGGGTCCATGACCCCTCCCCAGCTACTTTTTCAGAATTTTTTCTGCGATCCTATTTATGTAACAAATTTAATACTCACAAGTACATGAGCCAATCGTATAATGGCAAGTTCACTCTCGAGGTCGATCTCACAAGGAACAGTTCGGCTTAAATTCCTAATTACTTTAAATTACCAATGGAAACGAATTAATGAACCTAAACACTCTAGTCACGATTTTATGATTTCAATGTTAACTAACTAATCAAAAGCAATTAAATAATTGCAAGCAATAAAAATAACTGAAATTTAATCAATGAGACCGATTTACTTGGCAAGCATCCCCAGTTTGTAATCCCTTTCCTGTTTCCCACTTAAGAACCATAAAATTTAATTCCGTTAGCTTTCGCTTTAATCATTAACTACCCAAACAAAAGGTGCAATTAACGTCTAAATCAATTTTTAGGTCAAATTACAGATTGTTCATCTAATAACAAAGCCTAACATGTTCCTTTCAATTCAAATGCAACATGGCTAGTCATACATGCAATTATAAGTGATTAAGCACAAATGAAGATGGAAAGAATTAAACTTTATTCAATTAAAGGGAAAGTTATTACATCCTAGGTAGCTACTAGACACCTAACAAAAGAATTTAGCTAAACATGGCTATCACTATGATCAAGTTGATAAGAATGCTTGAACTAAACATGTTTTTAGCAGTAAAAAGATTAAAATTGGAATTAAAGACCCCTTAGGACTTTAGACTCAAAATCTTCTTAAACAGTTCGGTTGTCGCTGTCAAAAAACCCCAACTTTCAGTCTCAAGGTGCAAAAATCCCAAGATGAATAGGTATGGATTGCTGGAAACGAACCAAGGTGGCTTCCAAGGTCTTTTCCAGTACCAAAGTCTAAAAAATTTGAATCCAATCCCAGAAAATGAAAGACACCCTAAAACTATTTGAAACTAACATTAAATACTTAGGTTTTTTAGATGAATTCTATTTGCATGAGAACTCCTTTTAAGCTTCCCTAATTGAGTGCTAAATATGTCCCAGAATAAGCCCCAAGCCAAAAGGAATTAAGTTGCAAAACGTGGGCCCACACAATCTAAAGTCGGATCTCCAATTAGAAATAGGATTATGTAGGTCGCGTGAGCTCTAAAATGAAAACAGCATGCCCATGCAACCCTACACGCTCTATCACCCTGCTTTACTGTGCTTGATGTCCCAAAGTTACATGCCCCTTCACGGACTTCAATTGGACACTAAATGGCCTCAGAATTGCTCACTTTCCTTGCCATTAGGTACACACACAAAACACAATCAAAAGAAACTAAATCTAAAGAAAACCAACAACAAATGCATATCGAACACACACAATTAACACTATAAATGAATATCACATCAAATTTCCCCACACTTAGTCGTTGCTTGTCCCTAGCAACTCCTAAGCATGAAAGATTATGAGACACATCTAAAACAAACATAACACATAAACAAACCACTTCCTACCTTGTTTCAAGTTCAATCTTCCTAAGCCTCACTAATGCACCTATTATGCTAAGAAAGAAAGCTTCAAAACCGATCATACTCAACATAGCCTTAATTCCAATTCCATACTCCTAATAAAAAACAATTTAATATGATCATATTGTCTTTCTCATACAAAGTTGAAAGCAATCTACTTAAGCTATTTATTTATACACAACAAGGGAATATACATTAACCTCCCCTACACTTGTCTCCTCATGTCTCAATTATCTCAAGTGTTTGGGCAAATATATTCAATCAGTCACTCATTCAAAACACAATAAGTACTTCCATAGGTTTGCACTCTAATCCAATCTCCATCGTCGCTATATTGACAAGGCATAAATCAAGAGATCTTTATGGGTTTGTAATGCAGCTGGGGTGAAAAGGTAAGAAAAATGGAAAATAAGGCAAAACGATCACAAGAGACTAGCAACAATTTAAAGACATAATCTCATCCAACTTCCTATAGCCCAGAGGGTGAGTCAATCTTTACAAAAATAGTTCAAAACTTATCCATTCAGCACCTTCGACCCATATGCCTATCGTTTCAAGTACTCTCTTTTTTTCTTCTTTTTTCAGTACAAACATCGAGGTAACTTGATTAATTACTACTTATTCATAATATCTCACCAGTAATAGTCATAAGTATAGGCTATAGAAGGCATATTGGTTATGTATAGTACTTAATTGTCACTTACTCCTATGATCATAGGTAACAAAGAGGGAAAAGCAAAGAATGAGTAAAGTGGCTTTCTATAATGTGGTTAAATCAAAGAAAATGGTCAAGGCTCAAGGGTTCAACTAGGGGATAAGATAGGGTAGGTTTCAAACGTAAGCCGAAATGGGTAATCCTAAGTGCCTAGACAATAAAAATAGCAGCCTCAATCAGTATTTGAATGCAAATTCTAGAGTAATCATACTACACTTGAATTTATTCACACAAAGAAAGAACAAAATAAGCTTAAAAGTAATAATAGCTCTTATAAAGGCTCAAAACCTCACGAAAGAAGCACAAGGGTAGTATGCAAATGTTAGGGAATCAACATATAGCCATTATCAAATACAAACTCCTAAATCAAAAAGATTATGAGCACTTCACAATCGAATGATCAATCTAACCAAATTAAAGAGCATTTGTTTCAAAGTATAATAAGGGTGTTAAGGTCATTTTAAGCCAATGAATCTTGTTACTTAATTCTCAGCATAACTTAGTATTCTTTCATTAACTATCATGGAAAAAATTGAAACTAAACCAGGAATACCAACTTTTCACATACAAAAAAAATTGATCAACTAAATGGCAAAAATTTTTAAAATTCAATAAAATTTAACTAAACAATACAAACATGGAACACAAACATAATAAGCATTTCAAGGAAAAGTACTCATCCCACACACTTAAATGAGGCAGTGTCCTCAATGACTCATGAGTAAAGTGTAAAAAGAAAAGTGTAGGGTTGAAAAAAAAAACTCCCTTGAGTGTGTTGAACACACTACTTGGATTTTCCTAATGAAATATGAAGACGTAGTGGCAGGTTAGGCTGCCTTATGAGAAGGAAGAATTGTATCGTCTTCATCGAGCATGAATAGTGGCGGAAGCACGAGTCTTTCTTGAAGATCACTATTGCACAGGTCGTGCACGAAGGCTAGTTTTTAGTCGTGCAGAACAACTCCTCCCTATAGGTTGGTATCCTCCTGCAACACAAACCTCGATAAAAACACCATAAAATAAATCTATGAAGTGCCAATTAACACAATAAAGATAAAAACTCAGCTCAAGCTAAAATCTAAACAAAGAAAATATGCTAAAATGAGAATAAACAAAATTTAAGCTTGGGTTGCCTCCTAAGAAACGCCTTATTTAATGTCGAGGGTAGACATTGTTTCCTTTAGTTTTCAAGAAGGGCATGAAGTCACCACTTGCTTATCATCCGTCCCTCTCCCTACAACTAAAGTTGAATTACCAATTTTCTTTCTCACCTTTTGCAATTTAAAACTATCAGTAATCTCATAATTGACAGAAAAACTATCATTTGCAATAAGAGGAGAAATACACGATGTAGATTCAAACATTTCAAGTTCAATGGTCACTCCTAGACTGTCATACTTAATTTTCCATGTTTAACATCAATTACAGTCTCAATAGTGGCCATAAAGGGTCGACCAAGAAGGATTACCTTAGGATCACTCGACATATCAATAACTATAAAATCTACTAGCACAATTTTTACCAATAGATCCTCAATTATACCCTTCGGATGCCTAAACGTCCCATTTGCTAGCTGTAGGTGCATGTTTGTCGGTTGCAACTTACCTTGCCCAAGCTGTGCATAAACTGAATAAGGCATCAAGTTAATGCTAGCCTCCAAATCTTACATGGCCTTTGTCTCCTTTTTACTAATCGTGATATCTACCATGAAACTTCCAGGATCTTGCATCTTTTTAGGAATCTTTTGTTCAAGAACCTTGCTAGTCGATTCAAGTATTAAGATTTTCTCTTTATCGCCTATCCTTTTCTTACTTGTAATCAATTCCTTTAAGAACTTCACATAAGAGGGAATATTCTTGATAGCATCAAGCAAAGGTAAATTAATATCAACCTTAAATAGCATTTTATAAATATAGAAAATTACTTTGCCTATTTATGCTCCTTAAGTCAGTTAGGGAATGGAATAAGGGGTCTATCAGGCTCAGAAGCCTTATGCAATGTAGGTTTTGTTGGTTCTCCCTTTTCGGCCTCCTTAATCTTTGCTACAACCTCTTTACATTCCTCTTCAAGCTTGCCTGCACATGACAAATCACCAAAATCAGTATCACAACTAAACTTATCACTAGAAAACTTACCGTAATTAAGCACGGTGATGGCTTTTGCTTGCTCGATCTGGCTAGGTAATTTTCCTTTCTTATTCTCTTGCACTACTTCAGCTATCTGCCCAACTTGAATTTCCAACCTGTTTAAGGAAGTCTCCATGGAGTCCATTCTCCTATCCGTCCTCTCATGCTTGTCTTAAGTGGCAAGCATGAAGTTTTGTAGTGTCTCCTCTAAGGTAGGATTCCTAGTTGCATTTAAAGGTTCATATTGGCCTTGCATAGTGTACAAGGGCTGATTGTTGAGATTTTGGTATTGAGTGGTTAGGTTTCTTTATTGCTGAGGTTGGCTTTGATCATTATTCCTTTAGGAGAAATTAGGGTGATTCGTCCAGCCTAAGTTGCACATGTTAGAGTATGGATTGTTCAGTGTCCGTGATTGGAAGGAATTCATCGCATTTGCCTTATCCATGTCACTACCTGCATAAACATCAAGAGTAGGACAAGTGTTAGCTCCACGACCATATATTTGACAAATGCCAAATACCTCATTTGTAGGTGCATTTCTATTATTGACCAATATTTGGATTTGTTTGGTTAACTCAGCTATCTGGGATGTTAGTTCATTACTGCTTGAAATTTCATTAGCAACTGCCTTCCTTCCTTTAATGCTCTTTTGCTGAGAATTTGCACCTAGCATTTCATAGATATTGTACAGCTCTTCAGTTGTTCTCTCTCTCATCGCTCCACCAGCTGCATTATCTACCATGCATTGATATTGCTAATACAAACCATCATAGAAGGCCTGAGTCACTACTAGTAATGGAAACCTGTGATAGGGACACTATAGTAGCAACATCTTGAATCTATCCCAAGCCTCATGAAAAGTCTCAGAATCTTTCTAATAAACATTTTGTATTTCAGCCTTAAGTTCTCTTTTCTTCTATTGTGAGTAGAACTTGCTTATAAATTTATGGTACACCTCATCCCAATAATTCAGAGAGTTAGGGGGTAGTGTCATTAGCCATGCTTTTGCTCTATCCTTCAAGGTATATGGGAAATAATGCATTCTCAGCTGGTCCTCTTAGAGAGAGTTCAAAGGGAAAGTGCTCACAGTGCTATAGAACTCCCTTATAAATGAAAGAGGATCTTCATTAGGCAACCTATAGAAAGATGGCAGCATATTTAAATGGATTCTTTTCAGTTCATAGTTTCTTGATGCCTCTCCCAGCACTATGCACAAAGTGATGTTGCCTATAATCAGTTTGGCATAGTCTTTCATGGAAAGCTGTCTCGCAAGAACTTGTCTCCGTGGTAGTGGTGGTGGGTTTCGTTCCCTAACTTGATCAGCCATCTCTTTAGGTATTTGCTCTCCTTTTACTTCAATTACTAATTCTTAGTGGAATTGTGGTTCTTCCTTCTCTTCACTCAATAATTCTTCTTATCTTTGAGGTCTATATCGCAACTTGTATTTACCACGTGTGGATGCTTTGGTTGATTTCACCTTTTTGTTAGTACCTGGCACACAACCGAAATCAGCTTCTAAAACAAAATAACTAATGCATGACAAAAATAAATAACTAAACTAAAATGCATCAGCTACTCTAAAATGCCAATACATTAACAATTAAAGATGATTAAGAATTTAATAAACCGTTCCCCGGTAATAGCACCAAAAACTTGATGTAACAAATTTAATACTCGCAAGTGCACGAGACAATCATAGAATGGTAAGCTCGCTCCTGAGGTCGATCTCATAAGGAATGGTTCGGCTTAAATTTCTAATTACTTTAAATTACCAATGGAAATGAATTAATGAACCTAAACACTCCAGTCACGATTTTATGATTTATAGGTTAACTAACTAATCAAAAGCAATTAAATAATTGAAAGAGATAAAAATAACTGATATTCAATCAATAGGACCGATTAGGTGCTTGGCAAGCATCCCTAGTTTGTAATTCCTTTCTTGTTTCCCACTTAAGCACCATAAAATTTAATTCCATTAGCTTTCACTTTAATCATTAACTACCTAAACTAACAGTGTAATTAACGTACAAATCAATTTTTAGGTCAAGGTACAGATTGTTCGTCTAATAACAAACCATAACATGTTCCTTTCAATTCAAATGCAAGATGGCCAATCATACATCCAATTAAAAGTGATTAAGCACAATTGAAGATGGAAAGAATTAATCTTTATTTAATTAAAGGGAAAGTTATTACATTCTAGGTAGCTACCAAACACCTAACAAAAGAATTTAGCTAAACATGGCTATCACTATGATCAAGTTGATGAGAATGCTTGAACTAAACATGTTTTTAGTAATAAAAAAATTAAAACTGGAATTAAAAACCCCCTAGGACTTTTAGACTTAAAATTTTCTTGAACGGTTCGGTTGCTTCTATCAAAAGACCACCCCAACTTTCGATCTCAAGGTGTAGAAATCCCAAGATGAATAAGTATGGATTGTTGGAAATGAACTAAGGTGGCTTCTAAGGTCTTTTCCACTACCAAAGTCTCAAAAATTTGAATCCAAACCCCGAAAATGCAGGACACGCTAAAACTATTTGAAACTAACATTAAATACCTAGATTTTTTAGTTAAATTCTATTAGCATGAGAACTCCCTTTAAACTTCCCTAATTTCCCTAATTAAGTGCTAAATATGTCTCAGAACAAGCCCCAAGTCAATAGGAATTAAGTTGTAAAACGTGGGCCCACACAATATAAAGTCAGATTTCCAATTAGAAATAGGATTCTACAGGTTGCGATCATGCATGATTTGTTCACAGTGAGCTCTAGAATGAAAATAGCACACCCATGCAACCTTGCATGCTTGATTACCTTACCAACTATGCATGGGTTATGCACCCTACATGAGTCGTGCGCAGTAGCTGATGTCCTAAAATTGCAACCTTGCATGACCGTGCCACTACTACTTGACCGTAATCTAACGCTTAACTCCCCATGTCTCAATTCCAACCTTCATGGACTTCAATTGGACATTAAACGGCCCTATAATTGCTCTTTTTCTGTGCCATTACCTACACACACAAAACACAATCAAAAGAAACTAAATCTAAAGAAAACCAACAATAAATGCACATAGAACACACATAATTAACATTATAAATGAATGTCACATCACCCATCATGGTCCGACCCTAAATAATTTTCTCATTATTTTGGATCCCATTGAAGAACATTTTATGCCTCCTTCAATGACCCATTAAGTTTCCAGTTATATTGACCACTCAATTTAACAATTAATTTGAGCAAGTCATGAGCGGTATCTAGCAACACATTATGATCCTAAATTAATTGGAAAGTCAGTGATTTGACTACAAACCTTTCCATACACAATATCTGTGCAATTTATCCTTTTGCCATCCTACACCCTACTCAGTTCAAAGCATGGACTATGTGTCAACTCCCGCTAGATTGACTATATCACACCTAGCCTAAGTGATACTAGATCTTGTCACTGGAACTCATTACTCGATTTGACATGTGACTAAAGACCATCTTTATGACATTTCCACTCTAGCTAGAGATTCTCGAGTAATGATCCCAATAAGAAGCCATAGGTATACACTCCCTATATCAAGAGCAGTAAATCCTCTATTGGCTACCCAATTACCTTCGAATACCTTAAGTTATACACAATCACCACCATATGAGTGACCTCTATGAAGCAACAAGGAATGGAATTAAAGCATAAAATTAGTATCCAAGATATCCTTGAGTACCTCAAGTCTAAGGATACTTGCCCCATTGCTATGATGAGATAATAATTGACATTTGAATAGATAATCCATATGATTGTCTCATAGCAAGTCATCTAATATACTTGACTACTCCTAGCAAGCATCCACATGTTAATTCTGAACATTTCATGCTCACAGCTTATGAAATCTAGTGCTTGATCTAACCAAGGAGTACAACATGTGCTAGTCTATCCAAATTAAAAATGTTCCATTTCATTAATCCTATAACTAGGGATAATTTAGATACCAACATAATTACACATGATAGGAATCTCATTATCATGATCTCATCATGATTTCCTTCATGTTATGTTATGCATCAAAGGCTTCATTAATTGATTTAAGGTCACTATCAATTCACATATCAAATGAACATCAAATTAATGAAAATGTCTTTATTCATATAAAATAAGTTTGTATAACAAGTGCTAAAGGTGATTGCCTTTAGAACACCACCCTAACATACTTCCACTTGCACTAAAGTCAATCGCCTTTATATCTAATACCATAAGCGAGTACATGAAAGTCATATTTCTTTTTGGGGAAATGGCTTTATGAGCGAATTAGTAATGTTCTGATCTATGGGCACTCTTTCTATCTTTACATCACCTCTACCTATGATTTCTCTAACCACATGGTAATGTCTTAGCATATGTTTAGATCTTTGATGAGACTGTAGCTCTTTTGCTTGTGCAATGGCTCCATTGTTATCACAATATAGCGATATTAGGACAATAATGCTAAGAACCACTCCTAACTCTATGATGAATTTCTTTATCCAAACTGCTTCTCTGGCTACTTTAGAAGCTGCTATGTACTATGTTTCAGTTGTAAAATCTGCAGTCATTTCTTGTTTGGAACTTTCCAACTAACAGCACCACTATTAAGTGTGAATATGTAACCTGACTGGGATTATGAGTCATCCCTATCAGTTTGGAAGCTGGCACTGGTATACCTACTTAGCTCAGGGTTTCCATCTCCATAAACCAAGAATACACCCTTAGTCCTTCTCAAGTACTTAAGGATATTCTTGACAACCACCCAATGACCCTTACTAGGGTCTGAGTGGTATCTGGTCATGACACTCATAGCATATGATACATTGAGTCTAGTACATATCATAACATACATGATTGATCCTATAGCCAAAGCATATGGAATCAAACTCATATGTGTCCTCTCGTCTTGTGTTTTTGGACATAGAGACTTTGAAAGGGTTATCCTATGAGTCATAGGGATAAATCCTTTCTTGGACTGATCCATGCTAAACCTCTTTAGAATCTTATCTATGTATATAGATTGAGAGAGACCAAGCAATCTCTTAGATCTATCTCTATAGATCTTTATCCCCAAAATGTAGGTTGCATCTCTAAGGTCTTTCATGGAGAAATTCTTGGATAGCCAAATATTAAGAGACTGAAGAGCTGAGATATTGTTTCCCATAATTAATATGTCATCTACATATAGTATAAGGAAAATGATTGCACTCCTACTGACCTTTTTATATACATAAGGTTCATCCAAATTTTATGAGAAACTAAACTATTTGATTGTCTCATCAAACCGGATGTTCCAACTCCTTGATGCTTGCTTTAATCCATAAATGAATTTTTGAAGCTTGCATACCTTTTGGCCATCTTTAGATATGAAGCCTTCTAGACACATCTTTGATTAAGTTTACATTAAGGATAGTCGTCTTCACATCTAGTTGTCATATCTTATAATCATAATGAGTAGCAATGGTCAAGAGTATCCTTATGGATTTAAGCATAATTACTGGGCTAAAAGTCTTGTCATAGTCAATTCCTTGCCTTTGATGATAACCCTTGGCTACTAGCCTGGCTTTATGGGTAACCATATTACCCTCTATGTCATTCTTCTTTTTAAAGACCTATTTGCACCCTATAGGCTTTATTCCTTCAAGTGGGTCAACCAAGGTCCATACCTGGTTTTCATACATGGAATCCATCTCTGATTGCATGGCCTTTAATTATTTATTAGATTCTGAACTTTTCAAAACTTCTTCATAGCTAGTAGGCTCATCATCTTCTATAAGCAAAATATCGTTCTAATCACTTATGAGAAATCCCTATCTCTTAGGAACAGAATGTATCCTACTAAATCTATGAAGAACTTGTGTATTTGAAGGTGTAGTTATTATTTCATCTTCATGAATAAGAGGCTTAAATTCAAGCAGTTGATCTGTGTCTGTTAGAGCATCTTGAACTTCTTCAAGTTCAACCTTGCTCCCACTATCTCCTTTAAGAAGAAACTCTTTCTCCAATAAGGGAGCATGCTTTGAAATAAATACCTTTTATTCTAAAGAATGGTAGAATTGATATCCAATCGTTTCTTTAGGATTTCTTACAAACAGATATTGGTCAGATTTAGCCTCAAGCTTATTTGACATTGTCCGCTTCACATAAGCTGGACAACCCTATATTTTCAAATGAGAAAGGACAGACTTCTTATACCACATCTCATGTGGTGTAAGATCAACTGACCTAGAAGGGACCTTATTTAATATGTAAACGATAGTGTTTAGTGCATATCCACAAAAGGACTTAGGGAGATCTGCAAATCCCATCATAAACTTTACTATATCTAATAAGGTTCGGTTTCTCCTTTCAACTACCCCATTGTGTTGTGGCATGAAAGATGGAGTCTACTGGGATAAAATCCTATTATCCCTAAGATAAACCTAAAACTATTGGCTCAAGTATTCACCGCCTCAATTAGATCTAAGTGCTTTAATACTTTTGCCAACTTGTTTCTCCACTTCATGTTTGAATTCTTTAAACTTTTCAAATGCATCAAACTTGTATCTCATAATATACACATACCCAAATTGTGAGTGGTCATCAATAAAGGTAATAAAGTAGTGATAACTACCTTTGGAGTGCACAGACATTGGCCCACATACATATGAATGTATTAGGTCTAATAGCCCATCAACACGTTCACCCTTTCCCTTAAAGGGTAACTTTGTCATCTTGCCTGATAAACATGATTCATATGTGTCATATGATTCATAATCAAATGACCTCAAGCTACAATCTTTATGTAGACTAGTCATACGCCTCTCATTTATGTGGCCAAGGCGACAATGCTATAAATATGATGGTTTAGGTTTATCCATTTTAATCCTTTTATTATTGTCATCGATATTATAAATATAATTAGACATGTCAAGAATGTAAATTCAATTGCATAATATTCTAGTACCATAAACAATATCATTTAATATAATAGAATAACCACTGCTATTAATAGTTAAATTAAATCCACTTATATTCAAACTAGAAACAGAAATTATATTCTTAGTCAATGCTAGAACATAAAAGCAATTTTCTAATTCTATTACAAGCCCACTCGGAAGAGTCAAAGCATATGTTCCTACAACTAAGGCAACAACTCTTGCTCCATTGCCAACATGTAGGTCTGACTATCCCCTCTTGAGCTGTTTACTGCTCCTCAAGCCCTGCATATCAGTGCATGTGTGAGCCATATCCAATATCCAATACCTAAATGTTATTACTAGAAACAGTATGAACATTAATAACAAAAATAGGTCTTGCAGTTCCTCTTCCAATGGCCATCTTTGCCATAATGGCAGCAAGTCCCTTTTGAAGCAGTCTCTTTGCCTTTCTTCGTGGTTGTGCCTCCCTTAGCCTTTGTGGACTTCTTCTTCTTCTTATTCTTATTCTTAGAACTTAAAGAATCCACTAGCATCACAGCCTTACTGTCTTTCTTGACAAATGGCTCAGCTTTCTTGAGCATATTGATTAGTTCGGGAATAGAAGTGGAAATATGGTTCAACCTATAGTTAAAAACAAATGCGCATAACTATTGGTCAAACCACTAAGAATTAAGTCTATACTTAATTCATGGTCCATCACAAATACCAAGGCGACCAACTTCTCAACATAGCTATTCATCTTCAGTGTATATTGCACTAGAGATGTTCCCTCAATCATCTTGGAGTAGAAGAGCAATTTAGAGATCTCAAACCTTTCAGTTGTGCTTGGTCTTCAAAGAGCTCCCTAAGATGATAGATTAGTGTTAGCATCCATAGTCTCATGCTGCTTCTGCAACTCAAAAGATATAGTAGCAAGCATGATACAACTTGCCATCTCACTATCATTGAAATGCTTCTTGTAAGCCTTCTGAACCTCTTCAGAAGCATCAGCTGCTAGGGGGTCGGGAAGTGGCTCAATTAAGACATAGCTTATTTTCTCAGATTTGAGAACAATTCTCAAATTTCTAAGCCAGTCTAAGTAATTGGCACCAGTCAATTTGTTTATTTCCATCAAAGACACTTGTAGACATGATGATGATAATTCTAGCAACCTAGATGTAAAATAGATCATGTTAGAGAATGTATATGAATTTTTAAATTAGGTCTTTAATAAAATGCATTATGACTTCCACTATTTTATTGCAAATCCATAGCCCTCACTATGAACTCGAGAGAACCCGTTGGAAGTTCTCCTAGTGGGTTGGTATCCAATTCCAACTTAAGAAGGACCTTGAGTGTGCTCAACAAACCTTCTTAGGTCAAATTGGTAGGTATCTAATTCATACCAATTGCATCCCGCATGTAACTACTGAATTGTATTATCAACTCTTAATATCTCAGGTACACTTGCCCAACATCGCCTCCAATTCACATTGACCATGTGTGTGCTCAACAAATTAATGGAACCGGTTAAATCTAACCTATTAATCATGAAATCATATTTCAATGGTTTGAACATATTCTTATAGAGTAGACTTGAGTATGCTCAATAACCCTACACCTAGAAGAACTCTGGTTCTCCCCATATCAATGAAAGGCATTAGACTTAATTATTATTTATCGAGAGATTTTGTTAATTAAGTCTCATCATGTTATTTTAGCATGCATTTATATATCAATTTATCACAAGAATATATAAAAGATGGCTACGCTAACTACATGGCATAATTATGGACATACTAATGTCAATCTCTTATGCTAAAGAGAGATTGACTATGTCTCACCTAAGTATATGCATAAGTTACAACCCAAAATAGAATTTCAAAATTCCTATTTCTAATTCTTCATCTTTATGGCACCTCCTCCCTGCTTCTTGCTCTTTTGTATCTCCAATCTTTTCTAATCCTATGTAATCTAATTACATACTTTTCAAAAGAAAACCTCAATTTACATTTGAGGGTAGTGAGATGAGAATAGAAATATATAAGAAAAAAGGAGAGGCAAGTACAGGTGGGCCATATTTACCATAAAAATAAAATTAACCATACATGCTCAATCACATTGGGCTTAGGTCCATAATCATCCATCATGCAATCCCCTAGCATGCATTCTCTAATGCATAAAATAAAGGTAAATTTGATAATGACATTTTGATTCCAATTAGAAAAATATATTTCAACACTTAAATCGAAATTGCCTACTTTCATCGATTTGGCCAATTCCATTTTGTATACGATTTAAATATGGATTTTAATATTTAATCACATTAAATTAAATTTCATATTTCCAGAATTAATTCAAAATTAATCTTCTTTCAAAATAAATTATAATGATGTTAAAATTAAACAATTTAATTTTTATGCACATTAATATTTAGTCACACTAGAATTGCAATTGCTCAACTTAAATTAATTCAAAATCAATTCCAAAAATTCCTAAAAAATTCCAAAACCTCATATCATCAATCCAAACACCTTTAAACTGGTTCAAAATAATCAAAATAATTTTTAGCATAAACTAACATATTAAGATTGGCGAACCAACACAAAAAGTGCTCAAACCGACACATTACAACTAGAATTTATTTGGAAACTAAAATTTGAGCAAAATAATTCTGGCATGAATCTAATATCAAAATAAAATCATAATTATCATATAAAATTATTTTGAAGGTGCTGGAACCATAATAAATACATACAAAAGAAATTCAAACAAAATAGCCCCGTTGTATTTGCTAAAATAGGCCCAATATGGCAATTTATTTGTAAAATTAATTAAAACAACTTTAATTAATTTTGTGGAACTCCTAGAGGCTTAAACACATTTTCAACATTTCCAAATAATATCTTAATAATCAAATTAAAAAAATGTTATCATCATCCCTATCAAACAAGTCAAACAAACAACACTAGATCAATAAAACCTAGTTTTAGGTAATTTTGCAATAAATCCAAAATTAATTATTTGAATCTCATTCAAACCAATTTTTTATTATTATAATCATTATTAATCATCCATGATCAGATTATAGTGAAAAAATAATTAAATCGAATTTTACAAATTAAAATCAAATTTTCAAACCAATGGAATCAAAATTGTCAAAACCAAGCAATCGTATTGCATCTTCAATCAAAATTAATTTTAATGAACACAAGGGGCCTATGATACCAATGTTGAGTTTTTGACGTGTATCTCATACATATAATATAGCAAAAAAATAAAATAAAAAACCTAAACCAAAGGATACAAACTTGTTTCATCAAAATTAATAAACAAAAAAAAAAGTTTGAAGATTTTACCTTTAATTTATTGGCTTATTTTCACTCCTTCTTACCAGGTTATCGCAAACCACAACAATTCAAATTAATGATGATTCACACGAAGGTAGTAGAAGAAAACCTCTTAGGAAAATAGCCTTGAACAATTATTTTGTACTAGCAAAAATAATTGTTCTATGTGAAAATATCTAGAAAATTAACAATTAATTTTCTATAGTGGCTAGGGTTTTTTTTTTTTTTAGTGAAAATACCCTTTTATAGGTGTTTCCCTAATACCCTAGGTCAAAGAAAAATTCCAAAATAGAATTAGGGGCCAATTTGGCAATTTTTACCACATTGGCACAAAATTGCCTAATTAAGGGCAATTGGCAGTGCTGACCATGCCTAGCATGTTGGTAGGTCTGCGCACTGACCCCTCCCAAGCAATTTTTCCTTAATTTTTCCCGCGATCCCATCGTAGTCCGACCCCAGATAATTTTCTCATTATTTTGGATCTCATCCAAAGTCATTTTATTCCTCCTTCACACTTTTAAAGTGTGTGACCTATTAGGTTTCCAGTTATGTTAGCCACACAAATTAACAATTAATTTGAGCAAGTCAAGAACGATATCTAGCAATACATCATGACCCCCAATTGACCGAAAAGTCAATGATTTGACTACAAACCTTTCATAGATAATATCCATGCAATTTATCCTTTCGTCATCATGTACCCCACTCAGTTCAAAGCATGGACTATGTGTTAGCTCCCACTAGATTAACTACATCATACCTAGCCCAAGTGATGTTAGATCTTGTCACTGGAACTCATTATTCAATATGACATGTCACTAAAGACCATCTTCATGATATTTCCACTATGGCCAGAGATTCTCAAGTAATGATCCCAACAAGAGGCTGTAGGTATACACTCCCTCTATCAGGAGCAGCGAATCCTCTGTAGGCTATCCAATTACCTTCGAATACCTCAAGTTATATCCAATCACCACCTTATGAGCAACCTCTGTGAGGCAACAAGGAATGGACTCAAAGCATAGAATCATTATCCAAGATATCCTTCACTACCTTAAGTCTAAGGATATTTGCAACATTGCTATGATGAGACAATCATTGACATTTGAATAGATAATCCATATGGATTTCTCATAGCAGGTCATCCAATGTAGTTGACTACTCCTAGCAAGCATCCATATGTTAACTCTGAATATCTCATGCTCACAGCTTATGACATCTACTGCTTGATCTAACCAAGGAGTACAACATGTGCTAGTCTATCCGAATTAATAATGTCTCATCTCATTAATCCTATGACTAGGGATAATTTAGATACCAATATAATTACACATGATAGGAATCTCAGTATCATGATCTCATCATGATTTCCTTCATGCTATGTTATGCATCAAGGACTTCATTAATTGATTTAAGGTCACTATCAATTCACATATCAAATGAACATCAAATTAATGAAAATGCCTTTATTCATATAAAATAAGTTTGTACAACAAGTGCTAAAGGTGATTGCCTTTAGAGGACCTCCCTAACCCCTAACAGTTATATAAAACCACAATTTTTCAGCAAAAAGAGAAAAGAAAAAGAACCCCAAACCCTTGCCCCTGTATTATAGACACTAAAACCCATCCACCCTCAAATTCCCACTCTGTTTCCTTTGATTTTTAGAGCTAGAAACATTAAAAACAAAGTTAGAACAAGGATTTAACTAGGAAAAACAAGGATTTAACACTATTTTGAATGTTCCTTGTGGGCAACAAGTGAGAGGCTGAAACCCTCCAATCCCTATTTTGTTTTCCATCATTCAAGATAAGGATTAATGGGCTTTAACCTTGTAAGAGTCATTTGTAGCAATTAAGTTGGTTAGAACACAGATTAAGTGTCTGCACCTAGGGTTCTAGAAATCACAAATTTGGGAGTTTTTTTTTATTGTTCATAGAACCATATTTTAGACAAAATTTAATGTTGTATTTTGTCATTAAATTCATGCTAAGTGAGCAAGGTAACAGTGGTGATGCTACCAACGCTGAGGGAGAACGTTAGTGAAGGTTTTACAGCTCCATTTCAGGTCTGTAGATATACATATCTTCATTCTAAGTTGTTTGCATGTAAATGGTGAGTTGATAAATGAGATAAATGAAAGAAATAAGTGGTTGTCAATGATAGTTATACAATTTGCCAAGCTTTGAGTAGGGTATGAGTTTTTATATTAAATGAAACATGGTACATGAATGGAAATGGTGAATTCTAAGAAGTATGAGTTTTGGCATGGAATTAAAAATCATGGGTTATGGCTTGAATATCTTTTATATCACCATAGAAAGCTAAGTAAGTAAGGAGTAATAATTGTATAAAGATTTATGTTTTATAAGTTGAACTCTATATTTATGCATGCAAGTTGATGTTTGGCATGGATGAGAATTTTGATGTAATGACATGCTAAAAAGAAAGTAAACCTTTGGTTTAATTGGTCTTTATAATGATAGTTTGATTATGCCATGATTTAGATGTCCCTTGAGTTATGGAATTGGTAGTGCTATGAATTAAATGATCTTTGAATGTTGAAAGGCATGTACTAGTATGTTAAAGTGGCATGTTGGTAGGTTGGGTGCCACCTGGACCACCACAGAACCCTTACAAGTGAATTTGGGATGAATATATGTTGTTTGAAGATGAATTATGAGTTATAAATAGAGAGTCACGCCCATGACTCATGTCCTAGAATAAAATATAAGCATTCTCCCCTAGGTTCATAACTATAATCACCATCAAAACGCCCATAACTGAAGTAACACGTATAAATATGTTTTAAAATGCTAGCTACTATTTGCCAAGTCATACCTGCATACATATGTTATTATGTTGAATAAGAACATGTAATATGTTACACTTGTTATGTTAACCGTGTGGACATGGGAGAACCCATGGTAAGTAAGAAGGTATGCGACACATACCTAGTATATTATGTATACACATGGAATAAAAAATATGAGGACAAATAAGCAGTTATGAAACATAATATAAATGCCTAGTTACTCATTCTAGGACTTCCTATAGGATAGATGGCATGTCATTCAAGGTTCTTAGTACCACAATTATTATATCAATATAGTTTTAGTTGGACAAGTTGGCTAAAGCTCTAGGGAGCACATTTGACCTTAGCTCATATGAGCTCAGTTTATGAATAAGGTGGCTGAAGCTCTAGGGAGTGCACCTATTCGTGACCCATATCCAAAAGAATCAAAGTATAGAGTATTGGGAGATGAAATTGAAGACGTTATAATTTATGAATCACAGTTAATAAACATGAAATGGTTATATATACACAATGATTGAAATCTCATGGTTTTATAAGTTGTAGATGCTTCTGGTACCAGGTACGCTTATATGCTAGAGTGCAAATGCATTGCCACACAATATATACACATATGAAATAATAGAAGGACAAACAAGTATGTTCATATGAATATTGTAAGATGTTATATGCTTATGATGCCATGACTATATGTTAGAATTATATTATGTATATGTACCACTGAGCTTTCAGTAGCTTAGCGTGTGGGTTCTCTATACGCAGGTTTTGGAGCTATAGAGAAGGTTGACATGTGAAGAGCCCGAAGCATTGTTATAGTAGATATATCGTGACCTTTAAATTGGTCTTCATGCATTGCTTTCTAGTTAGATCCTTTATTCTTTACCCATGATGAGGTAGTTTTGGACACATAATAAAAAAAATGTATGGATTTAAAGTCCTTTCAATTTTAGAATATTAAATAAGGTTTTATTTTGGGTGTGTTTAGCACCAAGACAATTTACAATCATGTCATGACTTTAGTTTCATAGTTTTGAGCTTGATGGCAGATAAGTTTATTACGTTGCATGATGAGACAATTCAAAATAGTTTATGTTATGAAAAGTTTCAACTCATACATAGTTTTAAAGGTTTATCATAATATAGTTGAGTAGCACACTCTTATATAATGGTGGTTAGTCTATTACATAGGAGTATGTTACATTTTTGGTATCAGAGCTCTAGTTTAGGTGGTTCTCGACCTGAGCGGGCATGGGTTTATCATGCACTACATTCATATGTCTCATTTGACTCTAACATGGGCACATTCTTATCAACCAGTAGGCCAACTAGAGATGTCATCTAAAAATTGTGATATGTCTAACAATGGTAACTCCCACAATACCGAGACATAGCTATAGCTTAGCATGGCCAATGTTTAAGGGCTAAGGGGCATGCTAGAGTTGAATCAATCGGCCGATCAAATTGATATGACACAAAATCTCTTCTTCCAAGACATTAAAGGATTTTTTTAGGGACTTGTCAGGGTGATTCCCTAGTAGCAGCCTCCTAATGCACCTCCACTACTTTCCAGACCTAACATCTAGATTGACAGGCTCAAGAAATATGGAGCGTCTATCTTTTTAGGCAAGAGGACAGGTGATCTTGTAGATGCAAAACACTGGATTGAGTAGACTAAACGAGTGTTTAGAAACCTATAGGTCCTTGAGGAGGATCAATCTAGGTTTGCTATCTCCCTACTGCAGGCATTTATATGACTAATGGAAGACCATTCTTATGTGACCAGGAGTAGCTGAGCCATTATCATAGGGCATTCTTTCTAGAGAAGTTCAAGGATAAGTATGTGCCCCATATTTATCTAGATGAGCAAAAGCAGCGGTTTATGAATCTCAACTAGGGTAGGATGATTGTGACAAATTATGAGAGTGAGTTCACTCGATTGAGTAAGTACACTCCTGAGCTAGTAGTTACTGAGAGCAACATGTACAAACATTTTAAGGATAGCCTTAATAGTGAGATTGGAGATATTGTGGTTTGTCTTCTCCATAAGGATTATGGCGAGTTAGCTGCTACTACTATTACTCTTGAAAAGAGAAAGAATAAGAACCAGTAAGCTCCAATAGGCCAGGAATCAGGCAAGAAAGGCTAGTCTTATTAAGGACAGTATTAGGGTTACAGTAAGGGCCAGTCATAGGGAAACTCACAAAGGAGGGGGCAACCCTTTAAGGCTACATCAGTTACCGGCAACACTCAGACACAGCCCAAGGACAGTGTACCCCAATATGGTACATGTGGCAAACATCACTCTGGTGAGTGTTGAGTTGTCGCCAGAGTTTGTTTCAAATGTGGAAAGTCATGTCACATTAAGAGAGATTGCCCACAGTAGAAGGGCAATGCTCCAACACATATCATAGCCTCAAGGGATGTTTGGAATTGCTGTTGAGGGTCCTAAAAGTAGGTTTTGAAGTTTTTGATTTAATTAACTTTTTTTTTTTAATTTTTTATAAACTACCTTTTTCAAACCTACTTTTGGAAAAAACATCTATTTACCTACTTCTACCAAAAACAGTTTTCAAAACTCAAAAAAAATTAAAAATACAAATTTTTATTTTCAAAAAAGCATTTTTTTCAAATGCAATGCCAAATAGGGCCTCAGCCCTAACCTAGCCCAACCTAGCCAGCAAACTAGAGGCAACTGGCCAAGAAATACCCAAGCAGCCTTAGAGATACTTAATAAGCCAGGACAGGGTCAAGCACCAGCTAGGGCCTATGCTATGATGGCTAGAGAGGACTAGGTAGCCACAGACGTCATTGTTGGTATGTTCACTCTCTATGACTTAGATATTTTTGCACTGATTACCCTTAGTTCTGCATGCTCCTATATATGCACTAATACACCTAAACAACATGACATGAGAAGTGAGCCACTTGAATATGAGATAGAGGTAACTAACCCCTTAGGCCACAATACAGTTGTTAACCGGGTATACAAGTGTTATCCCTTTATTGTCTATGGGAGAGAGTTCATAGCAGATTTAATTGAACTATAATTTCACAAGTATCATGCCATTTTAGACATGGATTGGTTGTCTTAACATGGGGCAGTAGTAAACTGCTAGGGAAAGTTTGTAAACTTAAATAGTGATCATGAAGTAACCATAGTAAGAGGGGAGCTGTTTCCATAGCCTCCATATATTATTTCAATGATGAAAGCAAAGAGAATGATGAGAAAGGAGTGTGAGGCCTACTTAGCCCATGTGATAGACATCAGGAAGGGGAGTCCAAACCTTAACAGTATCCCCATTATGAGTGAGTTCCTAGATATTTTTCTTAAGGACTTACTAGGTTTATCCAAGATAAAAAGGTCGAGTTCTCTATTGAGCTCATGCTAGGCACAACATCCATATCTTCTACACCATACAGGATGGCTCTATATAAAATGAAAGAGCTGGAGGCTCAGTTACAAGAGTTGTTAGAAAAGGGCTTTATTAGGCCGAGTGTATCTCCTTGGGGTGCACCAGTATTGTTTATAAAGAAAATGGATGGATCTATGAGATCGTGCATCGACTATAGATAGTTAAATAAGGCTACCATTAAGAATAGGTACCATTGCCTAGGATAGATGAATTGTTTCACTAGTTGAAGGGTGTGGGTGTCTTTCCTAAGATTAACTTGAGGTCAGGTTATCACTAGTTAAGGGTCAAGGCCAAGGATATAGCTAAGATAGCCTTTAGGACCAGTATAGACACTATGAATTTTTGGTTATGCCTTTTGGACTGACCAATGCCCTACAGCCTTTATGTATTTGATGAACAGAGTCTTCAGGTGATACTGAGACTAGGTTGTAGTGGTCTTCATTCATGAAATTTTGATGTATTCTAAAACACCTGAGGAATATAATCAACATCTAAGGATCATTTTGCGGACATTGAGGGAACATAACTTGTATGCCAAGCTCTCCAAATATGAGTTTTAGCCTGATGAGGTTGCCTTCTTAAGACACACTATCTTAGCTAAGGACATCATAGTTGATCATGGAAAGGTAGAGGTAGTCATGAGTTGGAAGCCTCCCAGAAATGTCCCAGAAATGTCACAGAGATCAGGAGCTTCCTTGGATTGGATAAGGCATATAGATGCACCTTCTATTTTCAAGTAAATTTGATAAAAAGGATACTTCATGTAGGTCTCACATATACAAGATATGCAAGACCAAACAAATAATTGAACGCTTAAATAAGGAGAGTCGAAACTGTGCATATTAGCCATATAGCAATAATTGCTGCAATAGCTATAGAGGCTTAAGTTTCAACACTCTCTCATAAGCTTGTTTAAAGATTTAAACAATTGCAATTTTGTTTTAGTTTATGAATAAATAATATAATTTTGTTTAATAGTTAAGCAAAAGTTATTCAATTGACTATTAAGAACAATTGTTGTTCTGTATTAGTCAAATGAAATTCCTTATGAAATTAAAACATTATGCAATAGAGTTTATGATTTTGGAATGTTTGATTCTATCCTCAATATTAAATTTAAAAGGTTGATGACCTAAAACCATAAATTATGGCATTGTCAACTCAGACATATAAAAGAGAATCACATGATGAGTTATAGTAACTTGGGGTCATTTGATTGTAAATCATGTGACATATATGAATCTCATTTGCTAAGCAAGTTAACAAAATCACTTTTTAGTGAAAAATGATGAATATGCAAAAGGACTGATGGACCTTATACATATATATGTATATGGACCAATGTTCATGCATGCCATAAATGGTTTTGTCTACTTCATTACCTTAATTATGATTGCTCATAATTCAAGTATTTATATATGGTGAGATACAAATTTGAAACATTTGAAATATTCAAAGAATTCAAAAATAAAGTAGAGGAACAATTCAATAAAAGTATTAAGATACTTAGATTATATCAAAGTGAAATAATACTTAAGCTAAATTTTTCAATGTCATATAAGAGATAATAAGATTTTATCTGAATGAACCATATCATATATGCCATAGCATAATGATGTGGCTAAAAGTAGTAGCCGAGTCCTGTTAGACATGGTGAGGTACATAATAAGCTTTTAAAATTTCTTAAAGTTCCTTTTATGGTCATGCACATGAGATTATGTTTATGTCATAAACATAATACCTTATCAGTCAGTTGATGCTGTTCCAAATAAGATATGAAATAACATAAAGCCTATTCTTTCATAAATAAAAGTTTAGGATTATCCTGCTTAATAGAAATACATAATATTGGATTAGTTAAAAGCTCATCTAACCCAACATCTGTATATGGGATAACCAATGAGAGTCACTTGGATAAAAGTATTACCACATATGATATCTTTCAAAAGAAAGAGTCTTTTCTATGAGAAGATAGTGGGAGTAAGATTGAACTTAATTAAGTTCAAATATACTCAAGCAGACACGAATCAATCGACAAAGCCCAATATATTATTCATATAGATGAAGTAATAGTAAGACTTTATGAAACACAAGAGTTTTATAAGTAAAGTAGGATATGAGTTGTTCCCAATAGATATAGTTCTCTTATAAGTGAACAAAATGGTCGTATTATTTAGAGAGGATAATGAGCCTACTGCTTATGAAGAGATTCTGAAAAGTTCAGAATATGACTAAAGATTATAAGCCATAAGTTGAATACAGATTCCATATCTATAATCTAAGTAAGGACCTTTGTTGATCTATCTAATTGGACAAAGCCCTATTGGGTGCAAATGGATCTTTAAGAAGACCGATATGGAAGGTAATGTAGAAAGACAAATATTGGCTTTGATAAGACTTTTTACTCATATACTACACTTAAATCCATCATGTAACTCCTAGCCATTACTACTTATTGTGATGAGATTTTGCAAATGGATATGAAAATAGGCTTCATTATAGAAATCTAACTTAAGATGTGTACATGACACAACCTAAGAGATTCATATCTAATGATGGCAAAATAGGATGCAAATTGCAAAATCCATTCATGGATTGATGCAAACATCCGGGAGTTGAAACATCCAAATTGATGAGATAATCAAAGAGTTTGTTTTTATCATAATATGTGGATGAATCTTGTATTTTCAAGAACGTTAGTGGGAGTGCCTTAGTATTCTTATTGAAGTATATGGAAGATATACTATTAATATGAAACAATCTCTCATTTTAAGTTAGTCAATTTATTACTTTAAAATATTTCTCCAAGAAAGATTTTAAAAGTAACCTAATAGAAGGAGATTAAGATCTATAGAGATAGATCTAAGAGCTTACACAGTCTTTCTTAGTCTACATAGCTAAGATGCTAAAGTAGTTAGCATAAATAGTCCATGAGATATTCCTATGATCAATAGGATTACTCTGTCTAAGCCTTTACGTCCAAAGGCATAAGATAATGGACGAGCACGAGTGACGCTCCATGAGTTTTGGCTATTGGAAGCACTTTGTGTTATGCTATGTACTAGGCCCAATGGATTTCAAGCTCTGAGTGTCATGAGTTGATGTTAATATGATCCTGTAAGGGTTTTATGGGTGACTGTCAAGGACATCCTTAAATACTTGAGAAGGATAAGGATGTATTCTTGGTGTAAGGAGATAGTAAGCTTAAGGTGATCAGGATTATGGATGTCAGTATCCAATTCGATAAGGATAACTTAAAATCTTAGTCATGCTATATATTCTCATTAAATGGTTGTGCAGTTGATTGGAAGAGTTCCAAACAGGTGATGGCTACAGATTCCATAACTAAAAGTACATTACAGCTTCCAAGGCAGCTAAGGAAGCGGTTTGGATAAGGGAATTCATTACAAATTTAGAAGTGATACCTAGTATTGTAAATCCAATATGATTGGACTAACAATAGAGTTATTGCATGTGCAAAGGAATCATAATTTCATCAAAAGGTCTAAACATATACTCAATCTTATCAATTAATTAGAGAAATCAATAGTAGATGTAATGTAATGAAAGAAAGAGTACCCACTAATCAGAAAATATTTGATCGAGTCACTAGACTAGAACCCCAAAAGAAATATGATAGGCATATCCTCACATGTGGTGTAATGTACAATGGTGATTGTTTTTGATGCAAGTGAGAGATTGTTAGAGATGTGCCCAAAAGGCAATCACCTCAGGCACTTAGTGTACACATTCATAAAGGCATTCTTTCATTATATTAGTATTCATTTGCATATGAATTGATATAGATCTTAAATTGATTAATGAAAGTCTATGATATGAAACATAGCATGAAGGAAATTATGATGTGATTATGATTATGAGATTCCTATCATGTGTAATTATGTTAGTATTTAAATTATCCCTAGTCATAGGATCAACAAGACGGGACAATGTTGATCTAAATAAACTAGCACATGTTATACTCCTTGATTGGATCAAGTAATAGATCTCATAATGTGTGAGCATGAGATGTTCAAAATTAACATGTGGATGCTTACTAAGAGTAGTCAAGTATATTGGATGATCTACTGTGAGGCAATCATATGGATTATCTATTCAAATGTTAATGATAGTCTCATCATAGCAATGGTGCATGTATTCTTAGACTTGAGGTACTTAAATATATCATGGATAATGATTTTGTGCTTTGATTCCATTCCTTTTTGCCTCATAGAGGTTGCTCATAGGGTGGTGATCAGGTACAGCTTGAGGTATTTGAAGGTAATTGGGTAGCTAATAGAGGATTCACTACTCCTGATAAAGGGAGAGTATACCCACGGCCTCTTGTCGGGATCATTACTAAAGAATCTCTAGCCAGAGTGGAAATGTCCTGAAGATGATCTTAAGTGACATGTTTAATAGAGTAATTGTAACACCTTATACCTATGGATATCACTTATATTTATATCATGTTGTCGTATATAGCATAGAATAGGACATAGTCCTATTTATAATGAGGGAAATTTTTTTTTTTTAATCATATAACATTATCACTTTGCAATATTTGACAGCTAAGCATCACATATACACACTATTACATATTTACTAATTTATACATATGCGGATAGACAACCCAAATTACAAATGTCATGTTCCTATACATATGTGCAATGCAAGGAGAGAG
>CATIWF010072929.1:0-20045 GCA_949630135.1 Balakata baccata
CTTTGGAAATACACTTTTTAGATGATCCTTCTTAAGAGGTTATTAAGTGGTTGCTGCATGATATTGTAGGAGTGTTTTTATCTTAGATATTTTTTAGTTTTTTCTGAGTTTGACTCACTTTATTGTAAAAAAAAAAAAAATTTCCTATGATATATTTAGAAAATAATAAATAAAAATGAATGTATCACATGTCCTATCATGCAAAATTATCAAATAAAAAAATATATTTTAAAAATTGATCAAGTGGTAAATGTGCTAAAAAGGTTATAATTATAAAGAGACTCAAGCAGGAAAATAAAAGGTTATCCTTTATCTATTCGTATTTTTATTTTTTTTTTAAGGAATCTATTCATATTTTTAAATGAATTATATAAGGATAGTGTCTAACTTAAAACTGATAGAAAAATCAGAAAATATCAGAAACTAAAATCCGAAAGGAAAACCAATGATTCATTTAATCTATTTTTTTCTATTTGATTTCAGTTTAATACTTCAATTTTCCAGTTTTCTTTCTTAAACGCTAAACTAATTTAGCGACGCCACTTATCCTATAGCGACGCATTCAGGGAGTTGCTAAACCATTAAAATATTGTAGTGAATTATACGTTAAAAAGAATAATTTAACAGTATGGATTTGTTTTTACAATGACATTTATAGTAAAACCTCACCCTATAAAAGAAAAAATAAAAGTTACTCAGTAAGGAATACTCGCATATATAGATATAGAAAATTCGGTAATAATTTCATAATTGTATATATATATATATATATATAAAGCATACTAAAAAATCTAAAATTCCTAAATACTGTGGATGAATTTAACGAAAAGAATATGGAAATGACAACCGAGTCAGAATTGAAGTATGGAAACAACATCAATTTTGTTGAAAATTAAAGAAAGAAATAGTTTTTGTTCTAATGCACTAGGTGTGAATTCAAATTAATAGAGGGGTGATTTAGAAAGAAAGACAGAAAGAAATATAGCTAGCAACAATATCAGTGAAAATCAAGGCTTGAATTCAATTACATTCCAATTGCTTCAGATTTTCATGCTTACATGCTCGATTTGTTCTACTCATATTCGTTTTCTACTTAATTAGTTTCCAAAAAATTCACCCATTCCCAACTCCATATAAACCAACTTCAGCACACTCATCTTTGCACATATACCATTAAAAATTAAACAGCACATACATAGATCAATATTTTAAAATTGAAAACGTTATAATGGAAAGAAAAGCCAAGTCAATTTTGATGGTGTTCGTGGTGATTGGATTGCTTTCAGGGCAATCCACAGCATGGTTCAAGGATTTCAAGAATTGCATTAAGGATTGTGTGGTGACATGCCTGATTCCACCATGGACTCCTGTTTGTCCAGCCAGTTGCCTGGCTAAGTGCATCATTCACGGTGCTGTCGCACCAACTAGTGCCCATTATTGCACTCTTGGTTGTGCTACCTCTCTCTGCTCCAACCTCATTACCAAAGATGATCTTCGTAACTCTCTCTCCCTCTTCTCATATTTCCTTTTTATGATTTCAGAGGCCATGGATATATTTTAATTTTTGTGTGCGTACTTTTTTTTTTCAGATCTTGATGAGGTGGAGAGCTGTGTGGATACATGTTCAGGATCATGCAACAAGAATTATGTGTCATTACCAAATCCTACTGAAGAAATTAAGGCCTAATAATAATGTTGTGGTTCAACATGGTTTTCTTGGATTTGAAGATTTCTAGTCTTTACCACACAGCAAGTCTTAGTTCGGGCTAATCATTACTATTACTATCTGTGTAATAAATTATAATTAAGCTCTTTAATTTGGAGTTTAATTTCTTTTTATGTGGTTGGTTTCTTATTTCATATTTCGAATTCCTCTCTACCCTAATCATTGTTATCGTATTCAATTAATATATATATTTTTCATTAAGTTGGCCAAATTCGTAATTTCCTTCTTTATATTTCAAGTTTAAATTATTGGAACATGGATTGTATTCATTTTCCTTATATGGGATTTTTTCATTAATTTGATCCATAATAGTTTTTTAAATTTGAGAAAATTCCATTTCCTAAATGTATTTAATTCCGTTTAGTACTTAAATTCAGTCATTATAGTTAAGACAGGGTAAATGTATAAATGGTACCAAAATTTATTATTTGTTACAATTTGGTGTCAAGCATTTTAATGGTTACAATTTAGTACTCAAATCAAAATTTCAATCAAAGAAGATGATGTGTCAGCCTGTTAATATGTCACATTAGCCGATCAACATATCAACTTATTTTTTTTACTAAAATTTTGATTTTAGTACTAAATTACAATATTTTTTAAAATTTTGATATTAAATTCTAACAATTTGTGCAATTAGCCAATTAAGACAGTTTTGGTGATGGTCAAAACAGCAGTGAAAGATAGTGATTCAAGCTTCACCTGCTTCAAGCTTTATTCCCTTCGAAGTGAATGCCCACTAAATCACCACTCCTATTAGCGCATCGATATACAGCCAATTCCGAGCAGGTAAAAACAATTTTTGCTGACGTAACATCAGCTGCTACATTATTATTTTTTTTATTGAAAATTGAATTTAGATATCAATTATAATATTTTCAATAATTTTAATTATAATTTATAATAATAAAAAGATTTAATATCAATTTATAATATAGTGATAAAAATTAGTGTCATTTATATTATTAATCTATGCGGATTTATAATATAAATGACACCAATTATGCTGGTGAGTTCATGTATCGATGAATTCTGGTGCCCATTTAGTACAGCTCCTTTTGTCTCAACTTTGGTTAAAAAATCGGGTAAGACAATAGAAAAACCCAAACAAATTTTCGAAAGATTTGAAAATAGATGAGTGTTTACTTCCTTCTTAAACAAATTTAGTGATAATAATCATCTAATCTGCATTGTTTTAACAGATGCTACCACTGCCTACAAAATCTGTAAACTGAAAGCTCCTCCCCTTCACCAACTCACAAGCACAAAACTGCAACATTTACCCAGAAACCAGGACGTCACTTCTGGAAAACTCAAATATCAACAAGACTAGTCTAGTTGGTTTATCCAGTTCAGGTCACAGAGACAGCATGCACTGTGCAAACACGCATTATGAACAAAAACACATCAGAGGACTCAATGAATGTAACTCCTATATTGATATGTGAACATAATCATGACGACAATATAGAGCATTATCCTACATTCAAATCCTCAATCAGAAGGAAAACATTCGGATTTAATTGCAATCGGTGTAACGTTATGACCAATTGCAAAAATAATGCCAACATGCAAATGCAATTTGATATTATATATATCCCATATTAGAGGGAGTAATTATCCAACATTCCGAGTCTCTGGAACTGCAAATTAAGCAGCTTGAACTGAAGATTGACCCAAAATAGAGTAGTAACACGATCCTGAGGTCTAGACCGAAGTTAAACAACAAAAAAGGAACCGAACTTCATTCAGACTCTGCTACATAGAGCCAAGAACGACTCCAGAAGAAGATTCTTTTTTTGCCACAAGGAAATGGAGACAGCAGCCTTGGGACAAGAATTCTATGTATAGATTTAGTGCAGCTTTCACTCATCTGAAGCCTTGGGTGAATTCTCTGGAGTCTTGAGAAATGTAGCTGTTTTGTCTTTATGTGCTGTGACAGCAGTACGGAACTCTTCTACTATGGCACCATCCTTGAATTTTAGCGCAAATGTAGAGAGACCATCCTTAGTTTCACCAGTACTACTGTTCACGCAGGCAAAAGTTATGCCTCTCTTGTCCATATTCGTAAGCTTCATGTCTGGGTAAAGACTTGCATTCAGAATTAACCTAAAATTACCCTTGGCTCTCATAAGAAGTCTGGCTCTTTCTAGCCCAGTAGTAGAGACATTCACCTTGAGTTCTCCCTTTCCACGCTCCTTCCAAGAACCACTAGTAAATTCAAACAAAACAGAATCAGCAGAGAAAACCACCTTCTCATTCTCTTCTCCCGTCTCAACTGGAACCTCTTGCATAGATGGAAAACCAGTTCCCTCATTCTTTGCAACAATTGACGACCCTGTTGTGTTGAAAATTGAAGAGCTACCATTAGTAGAAAGACCAAAACCAAATGAAGGCTGGTCATTTTTCTGCCCAAATAGAGACACAGTACTGGTACCCGATGTAGATCCATCAGTTGGAACTGAACCAAAGGAGAAAGTAGACGTGGAAAACCCAGTTCCAGCAAGTCCTGTGAAAGCATTTTGGCTGCTTGAAAGCTGTTGGAAAGAACTCAAACGATTACTATCAGCGCTATGATCTATGTTTTCATTACCATCATCCTTCTTCTCTTCGCTTTCAGACTTATCACGTTCTTCTGCCTTTGTATTCTCAGCCTCTTCACTATCCAAAGCTTTTTCATTCCCACTCTTATCTTCTTCCACTGGTTTTTCATTAACATTGGATTCAGCTGCCTCATCAACTACATTATTGTTCCCCTTCTCCTCAGCAACCTCCTTCTCTGCAGCAGTTTCAGCTACCGATTCTTCAATCTTGCCAACTGAAACCTTACCAGTCTCATCTTTACCCTTTTCAGTTTCTTCACTAACATCAGTTTTCCCATCTTCTGGTACTTTCTCACTTGTGACTACCTCAGTTGTGGATGCAGCAGGGGCAACAGTTGGTTCAGCAACAACCAAGCGAATCCCAGCAAATGGATTGGATGAAGGGGTAGATGACGTTTGGTTGCGACGAACTCTCACAATTCTTCTGCTTGCCAGAACCTCATCACTGGCCCTCTTGAAAGTTCCAGTCTCTAACTCTGCAGAATCTTCCTCATCATCAAGACCAGGGTTGTCTTTTGTGATCTCCCTTCCAGCTGCTCTTTTCTTTGAAGGTGGAAGTGCATTTTCTGCATCCCCCATTGATGAAATAAGGCGAATAAAAAAAATGTACTTGGACTTGTGGTTTCAGCAAGATGGGGCAAATCTGGTATCTGCATATCCAGAGAAATGATAAGTCCAAAAACATCTGAAAAAAATAAATAAATAAATAAAAAGAAGATAAGCCAAATGCACAACCATCAAACTCATACCAGAAACAAAGAATCATCTTTCTGAGGATTCAATAAGGTAATGAGGAAACATTGACGAAGACTGAAGAATGCCAAGACAAAGAAAAAAAAGCTAAAACACGAAAAAGTTAGTCCAGGATCCATGTGTCTGCTTTTTTAGATATGTATGTAAAACTCCAAAATTTGAACTACGCACATCAAACGCAACACATTGTGTAATGTGAACACATTGATGACCTGTCAAGCGTGCAGCAACCTCTTGGTAATTTTCCATCCCAAAATACAGAACAAGTAAAAGTCAGCCAGATTTTAGCCTTTAATATGTTAACCACTTATACATTTGGAAAGCAATTCCGGCACAGTTGGTCTAGAAAATCCAACTGGACGATGATGATTACATTCAAGTAGGTCAAAAAGAAAAAGACATGGTTGACCCAAAAATAAATAGTAGTACGAGTCCATTGGATGCATATAACTTATCTCCCAACCTTCGATAACAAATATTTGGGTAGAAATGCAATGCTAAACAAGCAACTCTAATTCATTATACTATAAAAGAGTCAAACAAATGTTGATAGCAGAATATGAGAGGAAGGAAGAGACATGAGGAGAGGATGCAGTGTTTCTATATTTCCTAGCACAACATTTAAACCTTAGCCAATGATCATAATCAAACACATCTTCATGAAAACAATATAGTAATCAATAATTCTCAACTAGTTTCCTGGCATTACAAGTCAAACCAGAATTGTGCAGCATGCAGTCTAAAATGAAATAAATTCATTTTAGAAAAAAAAAATTGAAAAAGGAACACGTGAGTAGGAATGGCAACATGTATGGGTTTCGTGGGT
The DNA here is from genome assembly GCA_949630135.1 of Balakata baccata. Classification (NCBI taxonomy): domain Eukaryota; kingdom Viridiplantae; phylum Streptophyta; class Magnoliopsida; order Malpighiales; family Euphorbiaceae; genus Balakata; species Balakata baccata. Next base: position 5,909 of record CATIWF010072929.1, read on the forward strand.
ACCCGCGCATATTCGTACCCGTTTAAACCCCAATGGGTTTTGAAACAAATTTGGATAGTAATTTTTAAACCCATCACGGGTTTGGATAGGATACGGATAGAGGCTCTTGGGTAACTGCTACTCAATTATATGTATATAATTTATTATATTGAAATTTATTAAATGTAATAGTATAATTAATTATTTTTTATGTGTTTCTAAAAATTGATGAATTACAAATGTAATGAGACTTTGAGATTGAAATATAATTTTTTTTATCATAATGGATAATATATAATTTTATTGCTTTAATATTATTTTTGAACAATTTGATGAATTATTTTAATTTAAATGTGTTGAATTAAATTTTATGTTTTATTTTATCTATTTTATTTGACTTTGTAATAATTTATAATAGATTGTTTTTATATTTTTAAAAATTTTAATTATTCAATTAGTTTGAATTTTGTTTTAGTTTAAAATTTTGAATAATAAATAGGTTCGGGTATTAAGTAGGTATTGTTAATCGGGTTTGAGACGGGTATTAAAATTAAATTTTTAAACGGATTTAGGACGGGTTCAGGTAGTGGTATATATAATCGGGTTTGGGTAAGACAATTTTCGCAAGTACCCTACCCGTTGTTATCACTACATGTGAGGTATCTATCTCAATATGCAGCCAAAATTAAATCTCAGCTTTAAATGAAGTGAGAGCACATTTAGGGAAAAGTAGGAGGATCTAAAATGGATTCATCAAAGAATGCAAAATAACAACTAGGAATTCAAAGAACAGCAGAGAAAAGGGGCGGCAGAAAGGGGAAAAGCCAAAACCTCAAATGTCCGCAAATTCTATTAACTGGAAGTGCAAAATAGAATCAGCAAGTACTCCAAGAAAAATAAAATAAAACCATCAACTAGTTGATGAAGTAAAATTTTCCAGGAAATAATTCGAGAACAACAAAAATGAAAATACTTATTTATATCACCATATTTCATGACGTAGCGCGGATTTAAAATAAATCCTAAACTAAATTCAATATTTCAATACGAGCCCGTTCTTTCTTGGTTCTTCGCCATCCAAAACCAGCAAAATAAAAGGAATGCATAAACCTTGTTAGTTTACTTCCACTTCTTTACCCATCCCCCAGAAATCAAGTAGAGAGCAAAAGTAACTAAAACCCTAATTACCTAAGCTCAATTTACAGTTTCACGAACTGGATAATTAAATACATGAACAGAAATGAGCAAAGAAAAGAAAAATATTCTAGCAAAAGTAGCTCTAATACACGAATTCATTAATATTACAAAATATAAATAAAATCCACAAGAAATCTTTAAAAAGATAAATAATCAATGGAAGCTTAAAAGAAACATTGAGATGTAAAAGTAAAGAATCAAAATGGAACTGTTACTTACAGAGAAAATATTGCAGATTGAAGCAAAACCCTAGAGGGAGAAGAGGACAGAGAGAGAAAAGGAGAGAGGGATCCAAAGATAAAAGGGTTTGGGTTATATATTATGTATTGTGAAAAATTTTAAATTTGGGGATTTGAGGAAATGGGTACATGGATTATGGAAGGTTTTTCTTCGCTGTTTTTTTCAGCTCAAGAATTCTGAGCAGAGTGGACCCTCCTAACGGCACGTGTACACAGTGTGGCGACGAGTAATGCGTAGTGACATAACCTGTGGAGTAATGGAATTTGTGTCCAACTACTTTTTTATGATGACACGCGTATCTTGGGCCAAACAATTCGGCTGTTGGTTATAATTTTCAGTCTTACGCTTTCACTTTTGAGGACGTCTGTTTGAAGAGTCCAGATTATGGTCTTGCACCAACAAAATTATATTCTCAGCGCCCACGGTTAAAAGCTTTTGGTAGACCGTACTCTACTTCGAATGCTTTGACATTTGGCCTAATCAGTGCATTTTCAACTTCCAAAGACAGAATCCAGCATTAAATCCATCACCAAGCCACTAGTTGTGAAGTAAAATCGCATCTGTAAAACTTGCTAACAGGATCAAGAAGACACATGGAATGTAACATCTACGAATTAGAGCCTAGAAGTTAACGTGGTTTTCAAATAGTATATTAGCAATTGAGAAGAATAAAATCAAAAAGGAAATTTGAAATAAATAAAAAAAATTGAAATTGGGTTCAAAACAAAATAATTTAACTCATTGATATTGTTATTTAGTCGAGAGTTTGAAAGAAAAGTGGTTAAAATAATTTGGAATATGATATACACGGAAGTTTTGATGATAAATATGTATTATATATGAAGTATATGAAAGATATATAATAGTTTTGGGTTAAATGGAGTCAAAACGACATAAGAGTGTGAGTTTTGGAGGCTTAGGACACTAAATCTCGTAAAAACACTCCCTTTACACCCGTGAAAGAGGATTCATGGTCGTGAAGGGGATTAGGTATTTAGTACTCAATCATTTTTAACTCTGTTATGTGCGATTTCTTCCTCCAAAACCCTAGCAACCATCCCTAAACACTTCATAACCAATTCTCCATCGGTTCCTCTTGGTTTCCAAGCCTAAAAACACAAAACCCACATATAAAATCAAGATTCAAACAAGAAAATCAAATGTTTAACAAAGTTTTTTCGAGTTCTTGGTTTGGACAACATTGGAAGTCGAAATCCTTCATTCATCCACTTCAATTTCGCCCTATTTCAATAAGTAATCATGATTTCTAAGGGTATGAGGTAGAGTTTTAAATGAGATTAATTAATTTAGATGGGTTATTAATAGTTAAAGGTTAGGTCTTAGATTCAGAGTAAATGAATTATGGATTTAAGGTTATCAAACACTATTAATTTGATATTTATGTTTTTTTTATACGTCTTTACCATATTTAGGAGACACTAAAAGCGAGAGAAATATTCCCTGAGCCGAGTGAGGTACCTAGAACGAGTGTTATTGAGGCTTGGGTTGTTGGCATGTTGCTTGACTGTGTTAAGTGTGAATAAGTTGTATCATTGCTGGAATTTTGGTTTGGCATGCTTAATGGGATTTATTTGAGTTATGTTAATGGTTATATTGTTGTAATTATTGTGGGCATGCCTATGAAGTGAATTTTTATGAATTATAAAAAACATTTTGGCTTGAGTTGTTATGTTATGCCATTTTGATGAGCAATATTTATATGACATGTTGTTAGAGTGTATCTCAAGTTTTGAAATTTATTTCTTGACATGAGATTCAATTATGACATAAATATAGAAATTATGCAACTATGACCTTGTGTAGACAATGAGAGGGATGTTGAGTTTAATTAGATGCATGATGGCATAATAATGAATATGCATGTGATAAATTATTATGAACATTTATTTGCCTTGAGTATATGGATGTTAAATGTCTTGAAGAGTAAGTTTAAGACGGAAAATTGAGGAAAAATGTGGTAAATTTTGTATATATGTAAAGATGACAACTCCTTTCACAACCAGGCTTCACAATCAAGAAAGACTATCATGACCATGAAGCTTGAAAATGTCCCTTTCACAATCATGCTTCACCACCAAGCCAAAGTATTATGGCCATAAAAGCATTCTTCACAGCATATGTTAAAATGGCTTAATGATGTGTAACATGATTATAACATATATATCTCTTTCTTATGCTTATCAATGATAATATATCATATGATTACGTGATTTTGGGCTTATAAATACTTTGAGAATGAAAATATGAGCTATGACATATGACATGCAAGTATGCAATGAGACAAGATTATGGTCTACCATGTTAAAAGGTTTATGAAAATGTATAAATTGCTTATTTCTCTTTACAAGGACAAAAGTTAAGATAGATGACATGTCATTTAAGGTTTTTTTATGGTACCATATGAATTATTATATGATTTTTATTGATTGGGTAAAATGAATTAAGCTTAGAGGTCGCTCTTATCCAGAATGTTCACAATTTTATTATGTTATCCAGTCAACGTGGCTTAAGTTGTGGGAGCATCCTTGATGCAAGCTTGGAATAAGCACAATTACAGACAGCTGAATATGATGGTTTAAGTTCGGAGAATACTTCTATTCACAATCAGTTATATGATTAGTTCAGGTATTGAGTAAATGGGTTATAGGTTAATTAAATGAGTTAAATAAAATGGAAAGATTACTTATTGCATGGTTGTGAATTATTTTATGACATATGGTATAAAAATATAGAATGTCTTCTATGTTAAGCTTGTTTATGAATGACTTGTGGATAATTATAAATAGGTTTGACATGTTTACATTGATTTTCACTTTATGAATATATGTGTATGCAAATTTAAGAATATAAGACAAATATTCTATGTATGCTTATGTAATTGGTTGATTGAATTATTATGCCTATATGTATGTACTATTAAGTTTGTAAAAGCTTAGCGTGTGAGTTTTTCTACACGCAAATTTAAAGCCGTGGGACGAATTAATCGAAGAGAACACCCAGCTGTTAAAATCATATCAGACTTAGAGTTGGTTGCTCATGAATTTCTATTATTTTATTCTTTCATTCATTTATTATTTTATTCTTTCATTCATTTTGGAGATAGTTCCAGACATTAAATAAAACTGTAGGTTACTTTTTATTCTGTTAGATTTTGCAAAAGAATGCAATAATATGGGCATAGTTTGCCCTAGTTTTGGATATTCAATATTATTAATAAGAATGATTGCATTATTCAATCATATAATTTAAATATGGATATATGAGATTAGATGAAATCGATATATGGATTGGATTAATGATAGAAAAGATATTGTATATATTCATAGGTTGTATAGAATGTGCAGGTTATAGTGACTAGTATTCTCTTCTATGATATTGTTCAATATCCTTTGGGAGAGTGTTACATGGAAAATTTCCAAAAACACATGAAGAAAACGAATGCGTAGATGAATCAAACAACTCAATATCAAACTTCGAAAAGGATTGGCTTAGTACAATTACTAAATAAGTTTTCTACATCAAGGATTCACAAGAAACCTGGTGATATAAAGGCCACAAAGAATATGCTAAAACAACAATATAATAAGAATGTAACTGAAGCTAGAAATTCTTCTCTACTATATGATCCATGGCAAAATTCAAGGCGCTACGCTACACCATCCGGAAAGCGAATTCTTCACTATAACTTCTTTCTATCGTCCAGCAGGAAACCTGAGTTACCAAAATAGGAAAATGGCAATAATTCAAAAACCATTGCTTTTCAAATGCCTTGTATATTCACTCTGTAATTAACATCAACTGAAAAATAGTAAAAAATTCATCAACCTTAAGTGATCTACAAAAAATCATAGTGAATCCTATCTATGCGTGCATCCAAAATCAGTATGGACGCTTATGCTTCATTGTACAATAAAAAGCCATCTCAGGTACAATAAGTCTGAAGTACCCCATACACGGCTGAAATTCACATCTAATGTATACAAAATTCTAATAATATGGCGGTCATAGGTCCAATCTGCAGGTATGTCTCACTTCCTGTGGCATTATCCCATTTTATTTCCAGCAAATACAGAACGGTTGAATGATCCGATGCTCAATTTAAATTGGGCTTGTCAGTACTCACACTTCTAGCCATTTTATGCACGGAAGCTTTTTCTCACCTTAAATATTGGAATAATACAGCTGAAACCAATTGTATTGAAAAGGACCTAGTGATGTGGCGTAAGCACTGCAAACAACAGTGAGGTAAAGAAAGTAAGATATTATGAACAGGCTGTGACTTAAAGAAGATACCAACATCAAAGAACAGATTCCACCAAGTTCTAAGCTATATTGCATCCTTTTATTTACTTCGGACAAATAAAAGAAATCAACTTGTTATTTATAAGCATTGAACAAATTCTACAAAACTTTCCAGAACAATTTACAGAAAACTGAACTAAAAAAATATAAAAGGTTGAAAGCTCAGTATACAGTGCTGAAAATCTAACAGCAATTGTCAACATAGTCTGATGCTGCTAAGAAATTATTATAGTTGTATAGCAATGTCCCGAGCATGAAATGTTAAATTCAATGGAATCACAGAATTTCACCTTTAACTTTACCCTAAAAATAACTGTAGGGCGCAAGTAAAATAATTTGACAGTTCAAATAGAAAGAAAAATAAAAAAAAAAAAAGGAAAAAAAACAAAGTAGCCAAATTTAGAACGCGCCCCCACCCCCAAGATAGGTGTTAATGATAATCAGGCAAGAAAGGACTTGATCATTTAGTTAAAACTAATCCTAGCGGTTAGATTTGTAATTTGTGCTGACAACATAGCATCAATGACTACCAACAGTGCTATCCACAATAGCACATGGTAAAAAGAATGGATGTTAGCATTAGGAGGTAGTAGCGGTGGTAGCAAAAAGAAGCTTGTGAAAAGTTGAGTTAGAGATGGCACTTTAGAATCAATTAATCACCAGAGACAAAATTTGGATTTTCACACTGCCCCAACCAACTGCTTTTAGGCTGACGGGGTTCCTTCATTATTCGTACCCCACTCTTCCTCAGCCTCATTTCCATTGACAAGTACAGCACCATCTGTAGAATCAGCATCCACCACCACAGCCTCCTCCTGGATTCCTTCTTCTCCATTATGTTCCTCTGTTATCTGTTCATCCCCATTTTGCTCTGCAGCCTGTGAAGAAAAAGATCACACTTAAATGAGAAGGAAGAGAATGTGAATGACCAACACCAAAATGGCACATAAATCACAGTCCATTTAGCTTAGACTACTGAAGCCTTAAACTCCTCTATAGCACGGTAATTTTGAAGACTGATCAATTTCATACATCGATCATTTAGAAGGGGAAGCGTAAATGCTCATCTCACTGCAGACATCATCCTTATCAGTAACTAAAGAACTTTTTAAAACTGGAATATACATATATATCCTTATCAGTAACTAAACTTGGAGTATGCATTATATAGGACAGTATATGCACAAGCACAATGCATATTTATAGCATACAAGCAATACTAGAATCTACAGCCATACATACTTCATGATCATACTCTCCATTTTCAAGAGGTTCTTCTATTTGCATGTTTCTGAAAGCCTCCACAAGGGTCATATGTGATTTACCAGCGTGGTTTACATATTCCTCTGCTGGAGGATAGACAGCCCTACAAAGAAATAATCAGGGAGAAATCAATAAGGTAAACGACGCCATGCATAGATAACAGCTTAATCCAAAATGTATGCTCAGCCTGCAAATTTTAGGTAATTATGGCGATTTACTGGCATTCTTCAGAGAGAATGCAAAAATTGAAACTTTGTAAACAGAAAAGGCGAAGACAGATGGCTTTTCAGTTATTCTTTAGCAAAACTGAAACTTTGAAAACAGAAAAGGCAAAGACAGCTTTTGTTCAGCTAAAGTTCTTTAGTCATTCATCAAATGCGTCAAGTCAATTTGAGTGCTTATACAAATGAACATAAAAACATATGAGTTAGCTAAATACCTAGTCTCTGCTACTTTAGATTCAACAGATAGAGCAACTTGCCAATCCTCAAACATATTTGGGTACTCATCAGGATCAGCCAAAGATTCCGCAGCTTTAGGGTTAACCTGTGAAATAACATCAATTCAAGTGAAATGTTCAATGAATGCAAGCATCACAAACAAATATCAGTTTTTTGTTCCCAGAAGAAAAAGAAAACACCATTAATAATACAACAACATATGCATAAATAAACAGATCTAAACGATAGACATTTGAATCAGTTTCTACATTTAGAAGAATTCTAATATTACAGATTACCATGAGAATTCATAAAAATAAATGAGAGAAATTATTAAATAAAGGAACCAAAATAGCTGAAAATCAAGATCTGAAGATGGATTTTTTCCCTAATTTTCTATTTCTTAACTGAAAATTTTGTTAATTTGCTTCAACTAATCAAGAAATTTTTAATCTTTCACAGAAATACCATTTATACAGCAAAATAAAAGAGAAAAAGAGGATCAGACCACAAGATTCAATAAACAGAGACATAGTATAACTCATCTATCAACACTCTTGAATGACAGAATACCTTGCTGAGGTCTTTTCTCCAAATTGCTACAATCTCTGAAACCTTGCTAGGAAGATACGATCGTGCCATTAAAGCAGCCTCAGGTATCCGATTGCTGCAAAAAGAATGATTTAATATCTACAACTGAGTCAAAGCATTCTTCTGTGAAAGTAATAGAAAGAACAACTATTACCTTTCCACCAAAAGCTGGAGGCAATCTTCCAATTTGCCCAACATAAACAAACAAAGGAATGCAACATTATTCTTCCCCTGCTCTTTTGCCAGTGATGCTAGATTTGAAATCCCTTCAGCATCTCCCAAAGAAGAATATAGAAGCAAAAGACCACTCAAGTCTGTTGCACGCTTCATACATTCTTCAGCCATTTCTAACTGAAGTAACAGAATTCAGAATGAGAGAGAAGTTGAAATATTTGAAAATACAAGAACAAGAATGCTCCTTGAAATTTGGATATATGGAACATGCTCAAATCAATGAAATTGTGTGCCTTATACAACCCTAATAACAAGGTTCATCATCAATTCCCAGAACAAAGAGTTCAAACCCTGACAGAAGTTTTCCAACTAAAGGAACAAAACACATTACATAAACTCATACTGTCAATATGACTAGAAAAGTAATAAGAACCATTAATTTCCGCTTAGGAGAAAATATGTTGTATTATGAAAATTGAAAATTGAAAGTTCAACATGGTAACAGATTACTTTTCCAGTTGACATAGCTAATTCTCCTAACTGCTTCCACTTTGACTCACTCTGCACTTCGGTGGCAATTTCCTACAGAAGAAGACATGGATAATTAGAACAGGAAAAAAGTTACTAATTCATCAAGGGGGATGTTCAACTAATTAAAGCGCCAATTATCAGTTGAATTCCCTGAGAAACAAGAGCTACACTTGAACACACCTTAGCAATCTCCAATCTGCCAAGTTGTATAGCCAGCTCAAATTTGTAATCAGGATCTGTAGCTACCTCCAAAGCATTCTCTATCATACCACGTGATTCCAAGAAACGAGCAACACTAGCAACAGAAAAGAATTATATACAAAAGTTAATCAATAGCCAAACCCCATTACTTTAATGTTTATGTAAGAACATATGAAGCCACTCTAACATTTAAAAATTAGAAAAATATATATAAAATTAAGTAGTCTACTAAGCCTGCTATACAATTGATATAAACCTCACATCCTCATTGTATAATAGTATGTTTAAGGCAAAAAAAATACATGTGGCTGATATGCTATAAACCAAATAGGCACATACTAATGTAACATACCAAATATTCAAAATCATCAGGGAAACACAAATTAATTCATTTCAAATCAATAAAAAGGCTTCTTGGAATTAAAATCACATTGAAACCTTATGAAACACCTTAGGTGGTAAGTTAAATTGAAGGAACTAAAGCAATCAACTAAATTATTCACAGAAAATTTTCAAAAGTATGTATTATTAAATCAAACATTTACCAACTAATGCACAGTGATGTCCAACAGCCACTAAAACTACACCCATTCTTAAGAAAACAAGGGTAAACATCCATTTCATGTTGTACTTACCTATTATGATGCTCTTTAGGAATGGAAGGTAAAATATCATTGGCTCTATCCAGGTCTCCTCGCATTACAAGAGTCTTGTACTCAATTAAGCTTAGAAGTAAAGTGTACCCCATAACACTGCAGAGCAGTAAAAGATAAGTCGGTAAAAGTTAATAACGAAAACATAAACAGTTTTAACTTGCAAAAAAACCTACTTGAATTCTTTGTCTATTAGATACACCCGACTTTGACTAGCAAGATAACCCAACAAGTACATTGGGCGGTCCAAATGATACATCGTAGTTACCTAAATCAGTAGAGATAACCATCAAGGCAAGGCCAGTAAGTCATAATAAGCTAATATCTATGTATATAAGAACACCAAGGGTGAAACATGTGAGATACCTCTCCTCCAACACAATAATTAAGCCTCCACGAGGAATTGTTGTAAATAAAGCAATCTCCAACCCACAAGCCAGTCCTAACACGTTCATTTGTTTCATGGAGAAGCTCAAAGGCATCCTCAACACCTTGTTCATCCACAGGCCTTCCACTGTCTAAATAAGATGAGACTATGTCCCGCTGTAACATCAAAAATTGCTTCAGTTCTATAAAGCATGAATGAAATAAAGACAACAAAATATAAACAAAAGGCAAGAAAAAATCCATAATCCAAAACAAAAGATCTAAGATAGAACCTTACATTGAATTTAAGGATGTAAAACGACGTGTCACTAGCAATTGCCACCAAATCACCACTATCAGCCCAATAAAGGTTCTGACGTACATACGAGTAAGAAAATCTTTAACACATGGGGACTTTAGGAGAAACCAATAAATTCAGAACGCAAAACATTTCTGCTTACTTTTACAGTAACATCAATCCTCCTAATCAACCTGCATTCAGCCCAATCATAAAAACAAATGAAGTCATTCGCACACATTGCCAACAAAGTTCCTCCATATATGCGCTCAGCAGAAAAAGTCGGTCGGACACTCCTTTTTTCCTGAAACAAACCACCTTCATTTAACTCCATATTTTTTACATGAAACATTAATATAATGACCAATCATGAATTCAAAGAATTCAACATCGGCTGCCTCAGTGCTGGAGTTTAAGGATTTTAGGTCTTAACTCTAGCAACCCCGTTCCTCAATAAAATTCACATTATACCCAAAAAAGAAAACAGAAAAAACCAGAAAACAGCTTTTTTCAGAACATTATAACTCACAAATGGATATAAGAAACACGTATTGAGCTTGCCAGCACAAGCAACAAGGTAAAAGTTGCTCCCAGCATTTTTCTTTTGTCTTTTTTCTTCTTGAAAGGCCAGCATCTTCCAAATAAACAAGATCATGACAAAAATAAACTAAGAAAGGGTAAAAACCTGGAAATTTTTACTGAAAATTTTGATCTTTGATGTACTTTCTCTAACAGCATACTCTCCATCTGAGGACCAAACAAATTCCAAAGCTGAACCAAACGATCTGTTTCTCCATGCTAAAGCTGTATATATGATGTATTCACCATCTCCACAGACAACAACAAATCTTCCATTTGGATTGTGCTTTAAACTCTGCAAAAAAATTAATAAAACATGATACATTACACATGCACATGCCCAGATGAATTAAAATGAACAAATGAGGTCATGTTAATGAGTTATCATTCCATAAATTTGGCCGCCACACTTTGCAGAGGAATAAAAAACCATCTAAAGTTAGCTTCAACATTTATACTCTTTTAACATTGTATATCTATATAGCACCTCCTCTACATATTAATTATATATTTACTTCCTATAACTTCCCCTTCTCTTTTATATAAAACAACACAACAAGAATGGGAACTTATTCTCATCAATCGATGTGGAAAAGCAAATGGATGAAAGGGACTTGTATGTAGATTTATAACTCATCCATCATGCACCCAATACGAGCTATACTTGCTTCCCCGACATTTCCCTCCCTGAGTTGGATAATAAAATAAAATATCCAACCCAAACCTCCATAACAATAAAACTTCGAGAAAATTAACTCTTCCAGAAGTCCATTACAGAATATAGGTATTTTTAAAACTTATTGAGATGCTCAAAATTAAAACCATAACTGCCAAGAAGATGCAGCCACAACTCTGATGACAGATTACTAGATGTGAAGAAGCCATATCTTAGAAAGAAAAGTCATGAATGAACCAGAAACTTACTTGTGGGTAAAGATCACATGTTCCTAGCTCCTTGACAGCCAAAGGCAATCTCTCTCCATCAGTAACCTGAAGCACAGAAACAAAAGGATTTATGAAGTAATAATTATTCAACAGAACCTTTCAATTCAGGGTTCCATGCCAAGTAGCAACACAGGTGATATGATAAAGTCAGACCTCAAAATCTGCTCCAACACTCTTAATGTTCACAGTTTGAATTTCATTGTGCTTGGCCCATATAATCTTTCCGCTGTTATCCATACTAGCCACAGGTTCCTCCCGGCCAATTTTGACCATAATGGTCCCTTCATCATAACCTATTACAATGCTGCACATATCCAATTTTTAGTCACAGTAAAAAAGTGTGAAAAGAATAATTCAGAAGATATTCAGCTACTTCCACACAATGGTCAGATTTGATCATTCACTATCTTGCCCCAATAAGAAGGACTTTTACTGAATAAACAGGAAGAAAAAACAGAATAGCAAGGGGCATGATTGCAAAAAAAAATAAAATGGATTACATCCTTATAGCAGATAATCTAAGGAAAAAAGTACACGAACACACAATATGGATTACATCCTTGGTGCATAAATTTGAGTCCACTGGAAAATGCATATGCTCCAACTCCAAGGAAAGGATATCATGGAGACTAACCAACTAAGTCTGGCAATCCAAATTTATTTCAGTAAAATATTTTTTTTTTGGTAAATTTCACCAACGGTACCCCAACTATGCAAATTGTAACAATTCAGTTTTTCAAAGATTATTTTAGTTATAAAATAAAAATTGAGGTAATTTTATGTTACAAATAATTTTTAAGGTACTGAATTGTTACAATTTATATAGTTGAGGTACCGTCGATGAAATTCACCTTTTTTTTTTCACATCTACATTTTACTAATTTTTGTCGTAACAAAAATGAGAAAATGGGAATAACAACAGCATCATCAATTTTTTACTCTATGCAAAGGAGTACATTTTTAACATAGTAAGAATTTCAGAAAAGGCATGTAGACTGTGAATAAAGGATTTAGATAGGATTGCAATAATATAATAAATTAACCACAACAGCAGCAGCAGCAATAATAAAAAACCATTACTGAAATTATTTAAGAAGTAATCATTCACAAGACACTTACCGGCGTGAGCCTTTTGTGTACCCAATGGCCCAAACTCTTTCAAGCCCATAATTTAATGTGTTCTCAAGCCTGTAAGAATGAAAAACATCTCAATCTCTGAATGATTACATATCACAAGGATTCAGAAAAATGACAGGTTTAAACAAAAGAATGGAGAGGAGAGAGAAAAAAAAGCACAAAAGATTTTAGCTCTTTCAAAAATATGTAACAAACTCTAAACTAATAATAAGTATGTGTCCAAAGAAGTGCAGCCTAACTGAGCCTATCACTGGATTGTGTTACGTGAGAAAAACTGATCCTTCTGACGAAATTAAATTATAGCTGGATTGAACTGGCAGTTAATACTGTTAATCATATAAACCAGAAATGCAGTTATATGGAAAAAGGCTGGACTATCTTCTGCAGATATCATTATTTGCCAATCTTGTTCTACATGGTAAAGTTAAAATGCAGGTTACCACAGTCCTGGGAAATATAATGCATAAAATGTAAGTACTTCACAATCCAATTGTAAGTCTAAATTACCTGTAAGTTGTTGAATGCCATATACGAACTGTTCCATCCTCAGAACCTGTAATAATAATAGGAAGTTCAGGGTGAAAGCATACAGCAGACACATTGTGAGTGTGGCCTTCTAATGTCTGAACACAACTTTTGGTTTGATAATCCCACACCTGCTCATTCAGAAACAATTTATAAATATTTCCAAATCCAAGTATTATAATCAAAATCACCATTTCATGACAACACAAATAGAAAGTTTAAGGCAGACCTTTGCAGTGTGATCATCGGAACCTGTAATAAGGTACGGCTTATCACCACCAGTAAAGTAATCGACACAGTTTACTCCTTTCTGATGTGCATCTAGTGTAAAATTTGGGTCGGGAGAGCCAAGATTCCATATCTGAAGGGAGGTTTAAGAATAGAAAACAATAAGCATACCAAATGCAGAATATTCCAAAAAGTTTCCAACAAAAGAGAACCATTATACCTTTATCGTGCGATCAAGAGAAGCACTTGCAAAAGTATTTGTGTCTTTTGGATTAAATGTCACTTGCATCACATAATGCGAGTGCCCCTCAAATATCTGAGTACAGACCCAACCCTTCTCCCAATCCCAAAGTTTTATGAGCATATCATCAGATGATGACAGCACATATGGAAGGGTAGGATGGACAGCCACACATCTAATGTAATCTGTATGTGCCTCAAACACTTTAACCTTATCCATTGTATTG
>CATIWF010072942.1:0-19415 GCA_949630135.1 Balakata baccata
ATTAGAAAAATCTATTAATATATATAATATATTCAAAATATATTCAAAATGCTCGATTGTCTTACTCGACAAAAAGTTCATTTATATACCATAATTGCATCGTAGCGGGTATAGTTTAGTGGTAAAAGTGTGATTCGTTCAATTAATTCTAATAGTTAAGGGATCTCTTGGATCCCAACTGCAAAATGAAAATTTTCAACACTTCCTCTGTAATCCCAACACTTTCTCAAATGAAGAAGTTGAAAGCACAGGAAATGGTACAGGAAAGAGAGAACGAAGGTAAGCTAAAGGAACAAAACTTTATATTTCTATCATTAGCAACAAAACAAAACTCAATTCCAATGACTAAAGATAGAGATTTGAAAAAAAAAAAAAAAAAGAAAAAACTTAACCGCTGCAACACCAGGCTCCACTGTAACCATATCACCAGACTACCTTTCCCCTCCGGTCACCACATAGCTCTTATTTAAAGTTGGGAGAGAATGGGAGAAATGCCTTCAAAATCAATTCCAAATTGCAACAATGGATAATCCAGAAACCAAAAAAGGAAAAATTTCCAACTTATCCAGAAACCAAAAAATTCCAACTTGTATATATATATATATACATAACTTTGAACTTCACTCACAAAAGAGATCAGACTTTCTCTTGAAATGGATTGTCAGTAGCGAGACCACCATTAACAACCAGAATCAACAAAACAAAACAAGCAAGAGTCCACGTCATTTGTTCCTTTGTTTATTTATTCACTCATTGTTTTCTCATTACAAACAAATCAACCATAATCACCAATACCCACTGCTTCTTTGTTTTATTTATTCCTTTTTCTCTTTTATCCTACTAATTAATCCTATCCACCAAATCTGAAAATGGGATACTGTTATTTTAATTTGATTCGATTTTGTATCATGTGAAAATCAGTAGAAAAGGTGAGAATAATCCAGAGAAATGGCCAATGAAGCTGTCACTTGTGGAGGTATCAACACTTGCAGAGGGGATGAGGTCGGAACCGCTTCGACGTTATCTCTTATGGTGGTGGTGGTGGTGGTGGTTTCCTATTTTCATTATTCCATAAATTTTTTTTTGTCTTTGATCTTCACTGTGATTTTACCTTATTTGAAATCCTAGGATTTTGAGAATGGAATTCATTATGGAATTTGCTAAGAATTTAATTCTGAGACTAATAGAGGATCCAAAAGAGAGGGATCTTGGTAGTGTTGCGTGCATGGACGAAGACTTCATCACCCACAAGGCCACAACAATGGCTTCAATTCGGGTAGAAGGGCAGTAGGAACCCAGGAGAAAACCAACGAGGGATGTTTGTCGGAAAAAACACAGATGCAGTGGTTATTGATGATGTGGATTTTAGTGACTTGGAATTTCCAAATGTAAAATTATGAAATGAGTTGGAAATTTCGTGTAAGCAATTTGTTAACCCAGTTAACAGTTATGGACGGAGAGAGTTTTGTGCAAGTTAAAATAGTTTCACGTTACTTTAAGTACTCAGTTGTTACATGTCTAATTAACCCACTTCTTTATCCTCTCTGTCCCAACCAAAATAAAAACGAGGAATAAGAAATTAAAAAATAAAATTCATCATACTTTATCCGAGCTGCTGTAACCAAGTAGGCTTCTGAGCCCATGTGCAAAACTTGGGTTCAGAACCAATGGTCTGTTTTGTCGGAAATCAGCCACCAAGCTTAGCATAAGCTTCCTTGCCAAGACCTGTCCAGCCTCCCACCAAAAGAGAGCTATATGAAGTAAAAAAATAGTTATATAGTCAGGTCAGACTTGTAGAATAGAAAATAATTAAATCTTATGGAAAGACAAACCGGTTGAATTCATCTGAATCATGAGCAAGGAGAAAATACAGATCACTGTCAGAGAGATCAGTTTCAAGACGGACGGGAGCACTATAACCCCGCAGTATAGAAGGAACTGGCCGCTCAAGTATGTCGGGGAAGACTAATTCTTCCTCTTTCTGCTTAGCACAAGCATACTCCTCATTATGCAAATAGTGAAGAGCATAAAAGCCCTCTTGATCAAATGAAAAATCCCACATAGCAAATTGCAGGACTAGGCTATTTCATCCATGAGTTTTCTTATTTACTGGGAATAAAATTAATACTTCATTCCGCTTCAAGTGTCTTTATAATTTTAAAGTGTTTTCAAAAATTAAGAAATTATTAGCTATTCTTTTCCCATTTTAATCCTGTTTCATGTGATACCCACCACATTAATACCTTCCTTATCACCAATGGAGGAATGGTTTCGACATTGAAAAAGAGAAAATTAATGGAGTGAGAAAATGGCGTGGGATGTTTAGAGAATTGATAAAAGGATAATTTAGTCAATTACAAATAAGAACTGAGATTGTTTAATTTTCTTAATCATTGTGCAATTATCTAAAAAGACACTTGAACAAAGAAACATATGGAGAGTTAAAAAAAAAAAGAATTGAAGCATCACCACATCCAAGGGACTGCAAACTAAACAGCTCACATAAATCATAATTTGGATTTGCTATGCTTTAAGTTTGAAGTCAGTTTTTTTTTTTTTTTCCTGCCATATATATCGTACAAAAATCGTAACCTCGTATATATCCTTATATCTGGCAACAAATACGGTTTGTTTGATGGTCAACATTGCATTGATACTAATTAATGAGTTATGGGAGAGTTAGAAGCACTACCATTTTGAAAGAATTATATATATTAAATTACTAACCTAGAAAGTCCACAAATATTAAGAAAAAAGGATTGTGTTCAATCCCGACTGAATCAGGGGAAAAAGAGCATTCGATGACGTGGGCCCAGTAACCATAGCAATCAAGATATCCAAGGACGAAGCGGCCAAAACATAACATGGACAAGCATGAACTTCCACTGCCCCTGGTTACTCCAAGAACTGTTGTGGATACTGGGTGATTGAGGAAGGCAATCGACTTCAATGTTCCATCATGATACACAGAGAAGAGAGGTGTGTCCTTGCCGCTTGAATCGAGTAGACCAAATGCAACTGGAATAAACATGGGTTCTTTAACTGGTTGGCCTGGAGTTGGTGGTACCTCTTGGCTACATAAACATCATACCAGTGTAGTATTAAACAAAAACAGAAATGTTATTGCTTATGACGCAGTTCTTAGCAAGCTATACCTAAACTTCACGGAAAAAGTATGAGCTTCAGCATTGTAAGACGAAGTAACTTTCACAACAGGTGTACCAGCTTGGGAGTACCTGTAATTTTATTTGTATTTCAAAGCATAGGCATCAGAACGTGCAATGGAATGGAAACTCAGAAAAGAGGAAAAAATAAAGATGAATTAAAAACAAAATACATACCATAGTAAGAAATTCGCAAAATCTGCATTATTTGCATCTCGCATGGCAGCAAAGTAATCTTCACAAGTTACTGCTTGACCATCATGCCTTTTAAAATAAAGGTCCATACCCTGAAATATAAACAAAAGCATTTTACTGAATTACATGGACAAGCAGCTTGATGGTACAGTATATGATAATGTATACATCAGTTCAATAATAGACATAGGCCAGTGCCATACCTTCCTAAAACCTTGACTCCCCAGCAAGGTTTTGTACATCCTGACTACTTCAGCTCCCTGAAATATAAGAAAAAAGAATTGGTGAGCTTACAAATGACCCAAAAAGAGCCTCAACACACCCCAAAAGGAAAACCCAGGAAAAAAAAAAAAAAAAAAAAGAGTTTGCAGGTGGAGGGAGCAAGCCGCAAAGGGTCAAACCTTTTCATACACCTGTCAATGAAAATGAAACAACAAAGAAAAAAGGAAGTCACAAGATACTGCTTTACAAAAGGGAAAAAAAATGCAAAGGAGCTTCGAGACAGTAAAACAATTTGCCAAAATATACCGTGACTGCAGGTTGAAGTTGGTGCATGACCCATCCAAATCAATCCAGAATAACAAAAGGAAAAAGTCAAACACCATAGGGGAAGAAAACTCTTCCAAAATGTTTCTATATATGCTTTGACTCCATTATAGAGATTAGAGAACAAAGGCTTACCTGTATAAAAGTTATCCATCTGCAGAAACACATGATACAATAGCATGAATACAGCATACAAGCTAGTTGCAACTTAACTAAACTTTAAAGTAAGCTGATAACTTGTCAGCAAACATGTTATCATTCAAATTTATCAGACCTTAATGTAAGAATGCGGCTGTACAGGATGCGCCATGGGACCAGCATCCTGGAATATTTCAAAACATAATTCTTAGAACTGCATAGACTAAACCATATTCCACACAAATCCGCATGAAAAAGATAGGAGCAATAAAACTGAAGGCATCATTTAGAAGAATTGAAGAAAAATTTGAAACCTGTGGAAACTGGAAATTTCAAAGACTTGAAACATCAGAAATCCTCTTTACTGTACGGCTTCCCATGTCCGAAGAAAATTCCTATCAACAGAAAAAAAGGATATAAATGAAAAAACAGAGAAGATTCTGTTTTCAGCATATTAACACTCCCCAAAAAGGAAAGATAAGAATTTTGATGGAGTTTTTGCACTTAGTTTAGAGAGGAAAACGAGTGATTTTTGTTGCCGGAACAAAGGACATCCATTTCATTACTTCTGGAAAGGTATTTATATAACAAAAGTCATTACTTCCTTAAATTAAGGAAGATTGTTTATCTAACTTTAAACTCTACCACAAGACACTAACTTCTACAGATTTCTAGAGCTTTTAAACATAAAATTAACTATTACAAAATATTAAAGCAAAATCTAAACCAAAGTCTAGGCTGACAGCACTTTGCATCAAAGCTTGCAACTGCCACTGTCAACACTCCTCCTTGATGCAGGTGCTGTTAGTGACTCCTAATCTTTCTCTTAGCATTTCAAATCTTCCTTTCTGTAATGCCTTGGTAAATATATCAGCTAATTGATCTTCAGCTCCACAATACAACAATTGGACTTCTCCTTCTTTCTCTGCTTCCCTGATAGCATGATACTTGACTTTGATATGCTTT
The DNA here is from genome assembly GCA_949630135.1 of Balakata baccata. Lineage (NCBI taxonomy): Eukaryota > Viridiplantae > Streptophyta > Magnoliopsida > Malpighiales > Euphorbiaceae > Balakata > Balakata baccata. Next base: position 5,010 of record CATIWF010072942.1, read on the forward strand.
GTCTTTCCATGAAAGATAGGATTCTTGACCATTGCTATTGCTGACTTGTTGTCACATAAAATTCATATTGCTTTGTCCTGCATGAACATCAAATCTTCCAAAATCTTCCTCATCCATAAAGCTTGGTTGACAGCAGCTGAGGCAGCCATGTATTCAGCTTCAACAGTTGATTGAGCAACTGAACTTTGCTTCCTTGAGCTCTAACAAACAACACCTGAACCAAATGTAAAACAATAACCACTGGTGTTTTTCATGTCATCGGATGATCCTGCCCAGTCACTATCCGTGAAACCAAGCAGCTTGACAGTAGTGCTCCTCTTGTAAAATATGTCAAATTCAAGAGTACCCTAAATGTATCACAATACTCTTTTCGCTGCTTGGAAATGCAATTCAGTAGGTGCATTCATGAACCTTGATAGTACACTAGTTATATACATAATGTCTGGTCTTATAGCGCATAAAAACAATAAACTTCCAATCAAGATTCTATATATAAATGCATCAGCTGGAGCAGAATCATCTTCCTTCTTCAACTTATCTCCTTGCACTGCAGGTGTACTTACTGCTTTGCATTTTGAGAGACCAAACTTATGCAAACCTTTGTGTGTACTTACACATTTGTGTGTCCAAACCTTTTATGCCAAAGGTAGGACTCTTCTTCCAAACTAGTGAAAGCTTGAGCTTGTGGCAACTTCCATTCAAGGAGAAAACTTCTATTTTGCATTTTAATAGAGAAAAGCTTTTCACTTATTGGATCAACAATCTCACATGTTTTGTTTTTGGAAAACTAATGCATAATTGTTATCACGCAACTGGCCAACACTCAAGAGATTATGACTTAGTTTAGGTACATAAAGCACATCAAAAATTATTTTAGTACCTGATGGAGTATGGATCACAACAGGTCCCTTGCCATGCACTTCAAGCCATCTTCCATCACCAATCTTCACTTTGGAGAAGTATCCTTTGTCTAAGGACTTGAAGCTTTGCAAATTTGAAGTCATATGATGAGTGCAACCACTATCTATGAGCCATCCATCAGATTTGTCAGCTGCTGCATTACATTCTTCAGCTATTGTTGCAACCAAAACATTTTCTTCATGTGCTTCAACTACTTCAGTACTTTGAGCTTGCTGAGCTTATGGTTGTTGATTTGTATTAGTAGGACACACCTTCTCAATATGCCAAATTGCTTGCAGGCCCTGCACTGCACACCTGGTCTGAACCAGCAAGAATTTTCAGTATGATTGGTCTTCTTGCAATGAGTACAGGGAGGATATCGTCCTTTTCTATTCTTCCCTTTGGATCCTTGTTGATCCCTTCTTTCTTTACCTTTTCTTCCATGAAAATTCTTCCTTTTGCTGCTGTTTGGTTGGGTATTTGATTTTTGAGATGTAATAAGAGCTTTCTCAACTGGCTTTTCTTCCTCTCTAAATGCCTTCCTTTGCTCAACAACTTGAAGAGCATTTACAAGCTCAGTTAGTGTGAGCTATGACATGTCCCAAGTGTCTTCAAGAGATGAGATTTTTGACTCAAATCTCTCTGGAAGAGTCACCATCACTTTCTCCACAATCCTTTTCTCAGGCAAGTCTTCACCCAACAACCTAATTTGATTGACAACCTTCATAACTCTATCAATGTATTCTTTTACATTTTCAGTCTCTTTCATCCTCAAGAGCTCAAATTCTTTTCTCAAGTTGAAGATTTGCATTTGTTTTGTCTTCTCACTGCCTTGGAACTCAGTTTTCAGCTTGTCCCATACTTGTTTGGCAGTTTCACAATGCATGATTCTGGTAAAAATTGTCTCATCTACAGCTGCATGAAGTGTACTTTGAACTTCCTGGAGACTCTCTCTTCATATATTCTTAACTGATTCAGAGTTGGGTTGTTAGGCAGGCTAGTCTCCATCTCTGTTTCTACAGCTTCCCATAGCAGCAAACCCTTAAGGTGAGCTTGCATTTTAACTGACCAAACATGATAGTTTTCACTTGTAAGAATTGGAGGAGATATACCTGTTATATTGTTGCTGGTTGCCATTACAAAATTCTGGTAAGGTATTTGAGTGTTTAAGATTTTATTGTGACTTTCCTTGTTTTCTCCCACACACAATCCCACTAAGATCAGAGAGAGCTCTGATACCAATTGATGGAGTTTTTGGACTTAGTTTAGAGAGGAAAATGAGTGATTTTTATTGCTGGAACAAAGGACATCCATTTCATTACTTCTGGAAAGGTATTTATACAGCAAAAGTCATAACTTACTCCCTTAAATTAAGGAAGATGGTTTACCTAACTTAAAACTCACAAGACACTAGCTTCTACATATTTCTAGAGCTTTTAAACATAAAATTAACTATTACAAAATACAAAATATTAAAGCAAAATCTAAACCAAAGTCTAGGCCGGCAGCACTTTTCATCAAAGCTTGCAACTGCTACTGTCAACAAATTTAACTGATCCCAGAATACAGTGAGACCTTCCTTTAAGCTGAGCTGGAACCAGTCACTCTGCAGTTGTTTACTTAGCACTTAGATCAAGTTCCATCACATGTTTGAGCAGTAGAAAAAATAGTTTCCATAGCCAAAAAAACAAACTGATGACAACAATATATGAGACCTGAAAATACTATCTTATGTCTTTACATGGTAAAATATAATTTGATGATTAATACAAGACATGACCAAAATAGGGGACCAAGAGTAGAATATGATGCAGATTTTAAGAGAGAATTAGTGTCATTGAGCATTAAGCAAACCTGTTGCCAGTCCAGTTATGGAAGTACTGCATGACAAAATGAGATTCAACAAATTAAGTGCAAATAAAAGAATTATCTAATTTGAGTAACAAAATAAAAAGCAACATTTGGAGTATTTCATTGTAGATATAATTAATCAACCTCATGACCAATGACTCCCAAGATGCAACATAATCTGCATCAGAAGCAGTTTCTGGAGATGCCAAAACAAGCTTAGAATTGAAAATCTGTGGATAAGCAACCCAAATATAAATTTAATAAAATCAAAGGGAGATAACTGGATATCAATGATGACAAACTAAAAAAAAAAAAGTTAAAAAGGCACACATTCAGACTCTTATTCTCCATAGCTCCTCTAAACATAATCCAAGTAGCACCAATGATTAAGTGTAGCAGAACTCATATATTTGTGAACATTACATAGACAAGGCATGATAAAAGGCATAGAATTAAATAGTTACCCAATGAAGAAGGTAACTTACATGTTGAAATCTGGAACAGCAACAATATTGAAGAGATCCAAATCGTAATCAAGACCAAAAACCTATTGGTAGAATTACATGATAGTTAAGCACATTTTGAAGCCACATTCAAAATAAAATAATTTTAAGATTATGAATGAATTAGAGCATAGGGCTGAAGGTACTGACATCCTCATCCCACTTCATGGCAGCTTTAAGTGCATGCATAGCATACGCTGTCTTAGATAGGTCTTGGGCTGGGGTCCAAATTCTTAGTGACACATTTTGACCAGAATGGGTGATGAATGAGTCGTCTCTGCTCTCTAGCTGTCCAGCAACTGAGGCAAACAAGTAGCAAGGTTTCTTAAATGGATCCTCCCAAAGAGCATAATGCTTACCACCCTGCAATGGAAAGATACAATGAAATAAAAGTTGGAACAGTGCAATCTACTTGAGCAGGGAAGGGAGGCCAATGAAAAATGTTTCAAAACCAAAAAATACACCTCAAGATCCCCTTTTTCGATGAGGTTTCCATTAGAGAGCAACACTGGATATAATGATTTATCAGCTTCAATTCTACATGTGTATTTTGCCATTATATCAGCACGGTCCTGTCAGCAAATTAATATCCAACAAGCAGAGTCAGATTGGAATATGAATACAAGGATTACTAGTTTCTTCAACTAATTAACCTAATAGAATGTAATTTTACGAAAAACCTCTGCTTCACGTTGAGTACCAAAATTCTCAGATGACTTGTAAAGCCCCTGAACGAGAAGTCAAAACCATAGAAAGGCATAAGCGCATGAGGAAGAGTAGTAGCAAAAGGAAAAATGTCAAGTACCAAAAAACAAAAGAAAATATTGACATGAAGGAAGAATATGTCACCTCTAATGATGTGTTCTTTTGAGGATATATATGTTGAAGAAAAAGCAATCCCACACCGGTAGACTAAAGAGAAAATTAGCAAAATATAAACAAGTAAAGCAAATAACCAAAATGGCCCAAGCCATTTTGGAAATGAGTCCTCCAATCCATGCTCCAATTGCCAATTTGGTTCTCACTCCTTCAGTTCAGTTGGACCCAGGCCTGCCAAATTCCAACAAATAGTATCAAAGCCCAAATGGCCAAACAGCCTATAAAGATCCAAATGGCCTAACAGCCTATGAAGATCCAAGCAAAAAAGATAATCAAGACCTGTGGCCCAAGATATGAAGCCCAAGAAAGAAGGCTCAGTGAGGAAGATACAGGTAAAGACAAAGAAAACCTGTGGCCCATGACCTGAAACCCAAGAAAGAAGGCTCAGTGAGGAAGACCTAGGCAAAGACAAAAGTAGACCTGTGGCCTCTGAGGTTCAAAAGAGTAAAAGTCCAAGCAAAGAAGAAAGAGACTTGAGGCCTCTGAGACTCAAAAAGAGGAACACAAGCCTAGGAGAAAATGAAAATGAAAGACAAATCACAACTGGACCAGGCTAGTTGGATTGGAGGGGGAATGTTGAAGAAAAAACAATCTCACATCGATGGGCTAAAGAGAAAAAGAGCAAAATATAAACAAGTGAGGTAAATAACCAAAATGGCCTAAGACATTTTGGAAATGAGTTCTCCAATCCATGCTCCAACTATCAATTTGGTCCTCGCTCCTCCAGTTAAAATTGGACTCGAGCCCACCAAATTCCAACAAATGGTATCAGAGCCTAAATGGCCTAACAAACTATAAAAGATCCAGAAGGTCCAACATGAAGAGCTCATATCCTGGTAAAGACCTGAAGCCTAAAAAAAGAAAGTTCAGTGAGGAAGATCCAGGTAAAGACAAAGAAGACATGTGACCCAATACTTGAAGCACAAGAAAGAAGGCTCAGTGAAGAAGACTCAGGCAAAGACAAAAGTAGATCTATGGCCTCTGAAGTTTAAAAGAGTACAAGTCCAAGCAAAGAAGAAAGAGAGTTGAGGCCTCTAAGACTCAAAAAGAGGAACACAAGCCCATGCGAAAATGAAAGACAAATCACAACTGAACCAGCCCAGTTGGATTTGAAAGGGAGTATTGAAGAAAAAGCAATCCCACATCAGTGGGCTAAAAGAAAAAAAGAGCAAAATATAAACAAGCGAGGCAAGCCATTTTGGAAATGACCCAAGCCATTTTGGAAATGAGTCCTTTAATCTATGCTCTAATTGTCAATTTGGTCCTCAATCCTCTAATTCAAATTGGACTTGTACTCTATGAACCTCAAAGGCCACAGGTCTACTTTTATCTTTGCATGGGTCTTCCTCACTAAGCTTTCTTTCTTGGGCTTCAGATCTTGGCTCACATGTCTTGATCATCTTTTTACATGGATTTTCCTCACTAAGTATTCTTCTTGGACTTCAAGTCTTGGATCACAGGTTTTTGCCAGAATATGAGCTCTTCATGTTGGACCTTCTAGATCTTTATAGGCTGTTAGGCCATTTGGGCTCTGATACCATTTGTTGGAATTTGGTGGGCCCGGATCCAATTTGAATTGAATGAGTGAGGACCAAATTGAAAATTGGAGCATGGATTGGAGGACTCATTTCCAAAATAGCTTGGGCCATTTTGGTTATTTACCTCACTTGTTTATATTTTGCTCAATTTTTGTTTATCCCACCGATGTGGGATTTGGTTTTTCCAATACTCCCCCTCAAATCCAACTTGTCTGGTCTAGTTGTGATTTGTCTTTCAGTTTTATTTTCGTCTGGACTTATGTTCCTTTTTTTGAGTCTCAGAGGCCTTGAGCCTCTTTCTTCTTTGCTTTGACTTGTACTCTTTTGAATCTCAGAGGCCACAGGTCCACTTTTGTCTTTGCCTAGGACTTCCTCACTGAGCCTTCTTTCTTGGACTTCAGATCTTGGGCCACAGGTCCTGATCATCTTTTTACCTGAATCTTCTTCATTGAGTCTTTTTCTTGGACTTCAGGTCTTGGATCACAGATCTTTGCCAGAATATGAGCTCTTCATGTTGGACCTTCTAGATCTTTATAGGCTGTTAGACCATTTGGGCTCTGATACCATTTGTTGGAATTTGGCGGGCCCGGATCCAATTTAAATTGGAAGAGTGAGGACCAAATTGAAAATTGGAGCATGGATTTGAGGACTCATTTCCAAAATGACTTAAGCCAATTTAGTTATTTGCCTCACTTGTTTATATTTTGCTCAATTTTTCTTTATCCCACCGAAGTGGGATTTGGTTTTTCCAACACTGTTGGGATTTGGAGAGGAGTAACACAGCAAAAACATTAAACAAAATATTATTATGAACATCACATGAAGAAGAAGAAAAAGATTGTTGTAAAAACAACATAAAATCAGAGATCATGAAGAAAAACCGAAGCATTCATATAAAATAAAACTTTTTTCTCTTCTTCTTCTTCTTCTTCGTACAACTTTCTCTCTAAATCTCTCCTTCTCTCTTTTCTTTCTGTTGAAATCACTCTCTCTCACACACTTCTTTTTTCTGCAGCTCCCAAATTTATAGAGAATTTTGGCTTTTTTTAGTCAAAACCTAACATTATGGGTATCCTTAAAATAAGGACTACCATTCCTTTTACAAATATTATCTTACCAACTCTCATTAACATAAAAAATCTTATCAACTTTAACACTTCCCCTTGATAAGATTTTTGCTTAACTTAAAAGCTCCATAATTAGAATGTCTTCATGCAGCTTAACAAACAATTTTTCTTCAATTTGATTTCTTCAACTTTGGAGAAGACAAAGCTGCAACAAAATTAGTGTTGATGAAGGCAGAGAAATGCTGCAATAACATGGCCTTCAACTTCAATTTTTTTTTTTAAATATGCAGCAAGAAGCCTTCAAGTTGTTTTCTTCTTCATTTTAGATCATCAACACCTTTCTTGATCTTCAAAAACCTCCTTAAACATGTTTCCCTTTTGATTTTTTGAATGCAGTTTATAGACTTGTAGGTCTGGTCAGTGACATATCGGTCATTTAGTTTTTATCCTTTTCAGTTTATAGACTTGTTGGTCTTGATATTGCAGTCTAGTGGCATGCCAGTCATTTAGTTTCGGCCATCTACAGTTTAAAGACTTGCTGGTCTTGGGCATGGACAGTTTAAAGACTTGCAGGTCCTTTAAATTCATGAAAGGAGTTTGAAGACATGCTTGGTCCTTAGCATTTATGTAACTAGTTTTGTGACTTACCTAGGTCTATTAAAACATGAAAATGTTCTTCATTGAAGGAGGATTTTCAAATAGCTTAAAGAAAAGAAGATCAAGAGTCAAGACATTAAAGGGCAGCCTCCAAAGTGAGCAAAAAGCATATGCATGATGTTTTATAAAAGAATTTTTTGAAGAATATGGGGAGCTCATGGAATATGCAGCTCAAAAACAAAAAGTTTTCTTTTATGGAAAATATTCATTATCAAAGTTTTGATTCAAAAACTTTGAAAAACCACACAGCTCATCAAAGATCATTTATGCTCTGATATTACCGTTGGAATTTGGAGAGGAGTAACAAAGCAAAAGCATTAAACAAAATATTATTATGAACATCACATGAAAAAGAAGAAAAAGATTGCTGTAAAAACAACATAAAATCAGAGAACATGAAGAAAAACTGAAGCATTCATATAAAATAAAACTTTTTTTCTCTTCTTCTTTTTCTTCTTCTTCTTCTTCTTACAACTTTCTCTCCAAATCTCTTCTTCTCTCTTTTCTTTCTATCGAAATCACTCTCTCTCACACACACTTCCTTTTTCTGCAGCTCCCAAATTTATAGAGAATGTTGGCTTTTCTTAGTCAAAACCTAACATTATGGGTATCCTTAAAATAAGGACTACCATTCCTTTTACAAATATTATCTTACCAACTCTCATTAACATAAAAAATCTTATCAACTTTAACAATATCTCAGTAATAATGTCCAATGAAAATGTGCCAGTAGGTGGTGTTGAGATGGTTAAGTAGCATGCGTCCAAATGATAATCACCATCATGAGAAGAATAAAGGGGCAAAAAAAAAGGCAGAAGTAAATTTCTGTTATCACCAAATCATAAAATCCTCTCACATCCATAGACGGGATAAAACAAAATCATATCAAATTCCCAAAATATTAGGAAACAAGAATCAATGTGTATCACAGATTGGCAACATATAATTTGCAAAGTTGAGATGGATGATATCACATAACAAAGAAATTATGACATGAAAATCCTAATGAATTGAACCATTCCTGTACATAATATGCTCATAAAAATAAATTCAACAGTACAATCCTGAGCCAACTTTTAGGAGAGTAAAAATATACATACCTTTAGTTTCACTTCATCTATGCTAAGAAACAAAGCTACTATAATGTGCAAACTTTTAAGAGAGGAAAAAAATTGCGCACCTTCAGTTCCTGATCATTGACCATAACTGAAATTAACTTTAGATCACTCCCATCCAAAATAAGTGGGGTAGATGAACCTGTTGCAAAACGCAGGCCGCTGATAAGTTTTGAATCATTGCTACAGTAACAAATTCAATAATAAAATTCTATGTGCAAGGAATGCCCTTCTTACCTTCAACTCTGGGGTAAACAGATATTTTTGAGCTAACTGTTGTTTTTTCTTCACCCAAAGAAAAATTTAAATCCACCTAAAATAATTGACAAATAAGCACAGAAGCAAGAAAAGGCCTTTAAAAGGAAATTTAAAGCTCCAACAGTAAATTATTAAGTTAGATTATCAATACCGCATCAAAATAATAATCAGGCAATTTGTAATCCTTTAGAAAGATTCCCTTTGGTGCATCCATTTTGGGTGCTTCGACTTGATTTGGCAAGGGCTCTGTGGTGACTGAACAAATTAGTCTCCTATTCTGTAGCTTAGGCCTCTGAAATAAAATTGAGGAGTGCACATGCACAACAATTATCCACAAGAAACCTTGTAAACATAAATATAATTTCAAAAGTATTTTTATTTTGTGACATTTTACATAAGTGGGACTCTGTGCGTGTATGAAAGTGTAAACATACAGGAAGAAACAGTGCAGCAGCTTACAAGTAATACAGGTTACAAAAACCGTAAGTTCCTCTGAACTGGGACCTGGATTCCCACAAATTTCAAAATCAGAATTGCAAACTTTTTGTGCTATAAGTTTGAATGGAAAGGTGAGAGATAAATAAATAAATAAGGAGGACAAGCAAACACAAAGGAAAAAAATTTATAGTTACTACGGTCAAAGAGAGAAAACCTGTGAACTAAGAAAATGCCTATACTTGGAGATGTTCCTCAACGAACTCTCGGAACAACTAGCTGGGCCTGTAGCCTGAAGCTGCAAAATATAAAAAACATATAAATATCCGCGTAACAAGTGACTAAATATCAAACTTCAGCAACAACTTCAAAAAAGCAAGTTGTATCCATCAATATAAACCAAAAGAATATAACACTAAAATTTAGACCATCAAACACTAAAACCATGATCTAGCATGGTAAGCTCAAATTCAATAATCCAAATAACACTGCACGATTGGATATACTGAGACCAGTTGCCAGTCATGGCGAGAGTGATAAGAGCAATATATGCACTCATTCCATCTCCAAAAAATAAGTCAAAATAATATGCTGGACATTTACATGTAAATCACTGAATGCGATAAAAAAAACAAAAACAAATGAAGTGATGAGGTATGAATAATCACAGGGGCCGAGGAGATCAAACCCAAGAGACTGGTTTTTCCATTTTAAACTGAAAAATCCCTTTATAAAATTTTTAATGATCTAACAGCTAAGAGTGAAAACTACCATAAAACCTGAGAAGGAATAGAAGAAAAACCCCTAAATCAATAAGACCAACATAGAGAAAAACAGAGTAGAAAACAGGACCCAAGTGGGTTGCTATAAGTAAGATATGGATAAATGGAATAATGACCAAGAATTTCCAACAGAAAATTGCAAAATAAAAACAAAAACAGGACAGAATAAAAATTAGAGAGAAATGGGAATTGCCTAGTTTTGTTTTATGATCAACTGAAATGAAAAACAGAGTTAGAGTATTCCTCGAAGAAACGAAGGAAGAGATGTGTTTCTATGAGGGATTCATTTCAGAATTACTCTGCCATGCCTTCTGCTTCTGAATCCAATCAATTTTCAAAGTGAATTTTGTTTGTAAATACCAAAAAAAAATAGGTGAATTATTACAATTTTACTTTTCAATTTTAACAAAAAATAATAATAATAATTTATATAATTATAGCAACCCCTTCTCTATAACTTTAATATATTTCAGAAATTCTTTCGGCCTAAAACAATTGTGAAAAAAGTATATAAAAGTTCGATATATCTTGGACATATTTTGGATATATTTTGGAATATTTTCGGTTTAAATCAGTTGTGAACAAATGTCATAAAAGTTTGGTATACTTTGAGCATATTTTAGGTATATTTTAGAAATAACTTCAGGCTAAAACAGTTGTGAATAAAAAGTCTATAAAATTTGATATACTTTGGGCATATATTGGGTATATTTTAGGCCTAAAATAATTGTAAACAAAAGTTATAAAAGTCAGGTATACCTTGGGCATACTTTATGTATATCTTGGGATACAGTCGCCCTAAAATAATTCGGTATATTTTGAGGATATATTGGGGATACCATGAACCTAAACACAGTTGTGAACAAAGACTATAAAATTTGGTATACTTTAAGCATATATTGGGAATATTTCAATATATTTTTGAAAATAACTCGGATATATCTTGGGGATACTTTAATGATTTTCACATAAAAAAAAGGAACAAGAAGAGGAATGATAGATTAAATAATACAATAATTAATATCACTATATATATATATATATAAAGACCTAAAAGTCCTCATACATCCAAAAATCTATCAAATCAATTATCGAGAACTTGAAAATCCTACCGCTTGGTTTGTGTGCCTCTATAGTTTTTGTTAGGTAAATTCAATGATCTTCAAAAGCCATAAGCCGATTTTGGTGTAAAGTCTAAGGGAATTTATTCAAAAAAAAACATGCAATATTCTAGTGTAGAATGTGACGAAAAAAAAAAAGGTTAAAATTTAGTGTTTTAATAACCCATTGTGTTTCCATTTTAGATATCTGCATTACTCAGTTTAGATCAGTTAAAGAAAAATGGTATAAAAAAAATAAATTGTGGCATAAATAAAAATATACAACTATAGTAGTAAAACTGAAAAAATAATTAAAATTTAAATATAGAGTGAAATTTCCTCATTTTCAAAGCCCTTATCATGGGCCTGTATACTCCATAATTGGGCTGGGCCTTTGTACAAGGCATTTCAACATCATGTATAAACCGGCAAATTATCTTTTCTTTTTTAATAATTATGAAATTTAATAGAATGTGGACTGCACAACAACATATGTAGTCATTATATTACACACACTAAAAATGTATTAAATTTTCATCAATATTAGCGGCGGATGGTGGCAAGAAAATTTAAACTCAAAATCTCCATCAATTCTTACAAAAAAATATCAATCAAGTAATCTATTCTCTTTCTTTAATATATAGTCACATACAATTAAAATAAAATTATAGGAAAATGTTGACAAATTCTTTTTATTATCATGAAATCTATGTAATTTAACATGAAATTATGGTTTTAAATTTGGATTTGCTATAATCCAAACCCTAGTTAGATATGTCCAATTGTCTCATTTTATGAGATAATGATGCCATAATCTACATGATTTCTTGCTTAAATTATGAGCTAATATTGGGTACTAATTTAATTTGGAGCTTCCAAAATGATATTGAATGAATTAGTATGATTTACAAAATCTACAAAGATTCTAAAACATCGCACCTCTTTTTTTTTTTTTTTTTTGTATCCGAATCAAAATTGGCTAAGGATTAATTAATTTTATAAAATGGTTTCACTTATTGTATTAATGCCTAAATTACATATTTTAAGGCTAAAATACATGAGAGAATTTTATTAATTGATTTCTCTTAAAATGAATTTTATTTGTATTTGAATATTTAAATTAAATAGCATAAATGGAATTTGTATAATATATAAAAATTAAAACCCATAAATATGGAAGAGATATGTCGAATTGTAAAACGTTAATGTCTCTCTTAAATATGTTAAAAGGCAAATCAAATCATTGTGATTGCATTCTCATGCAAGAGAGCAGCCATTTATCAAGTTAGCCTTATTAGTTTAAATTATTTGCTCAACTCTATTGTTATCTTTAATTTACAATAATATTTATTTATTAGCTTTTCGGAAAAAAAAAAAAAAAAACATTCAAATCAGATAAGTATGTATATAATTATTAAATAAATTTTACATTTCTTGTGAAAGAGTAGATGAAATGACATGAATTTTTTTAATTTCACTAAAAATTTTAAAATTGAATCATGTAACTATTTTAAATAGATATTGCAGTTTCTTCATTAGATTTTGGTTGTCGAAGGGACTTGTGTCATGGAATATATTATCAATATTAATTTTTCTTTTTGGTTGACTGCCTTTGTTAAGTAATTGCATTTACATTCAAATCTTAGCTTAATGTATAAAACGTGACAAGTCAAAACCTAGTCCTTAAGTCTAAAATGTAAAATGTAAAATATAAAATAGGGACATTAAAATATTTGAAATTGATTTATAGTCTATAAAGGTCAACCTATTGTCCTTTAATTTGACACCTATCTCCTCCATAATTTATGATTTTTCAATGTACATTGTCCATTGCTTAGACCCACATAATTCAATCATCTCTTCTTTATAGCTTCCCTTAAAGGAGACAACTCAACATCTAGAGGCTAGCCACAAAATACTATTTGATCCACGTATAGTTTACCATGTTTAATTTGTATTAAAATATTTATAGTTTATCGTTTTATATATTTATATTGTTCAATCTATATTGAAATACTAAATTTTTATTAATTTATTAGTATTTTAATGCATACAAGATAAAATAATACAAAATAAATTAGGTTATATATGTAGCATTGTTGTTCTTTTTTTTTCCAATTATAATAATATTTTTTACAATTAATTTAATTTATATAACTTAAAAATTACTTTAAATTTATAATATAATAAAATTAATTCACACAAAAATCGATTTAAACAAGAAAATCGAAATCTCTATTAGTTAAAATAAATTATAAAATGGGTTGCCTACTTCACATTACATGACTTATTTATAAAATTGAGTAAATTCAGCCATACACAAAAAAAAGTTATTAGGTGTTCCTTTGGTGTGCCTACACAAATAGACCAAAATTTTGCACAACTCAAATAATTGAAAATGTTTCTATTCAAAAATTAAAAAATAAAAATAAAAAATTATTGGAATCAATGCTTCACAAATAAATAATGTCCAAAGAGATAAGAGCATTTGCCTTCGCTAAATTGACATTTGATACAGTATCCAAAGCCAAATTAACAATTGTAATAAAGCAGCATACATTGAACAATTACAGAATCACCCAATCAAATTTTGTCAAGTGGTAGGCTAGTCAGCTTAAACCTTATTTTTATTTCAATTATATGCTAATTTGTTATTATTATTATTATCAAAGTTAATTAACCCATCAGCATATGCATATGCCTAATGGATTTATTTAATAACCTACCAACCTAGGTGGCTAGGTTATGTTTACATAGCATAATTAATAACTTAAGAAATTATTAATCAAAATTTTCAAAAGAAGGCGGCTTCCTGATTAGTACAATACCCACTTTCTTGAGCAGTCACTTTTCCGGTTGGATTATTGAGCAAAGTTTGCTTTAGCCTATTGAACAATCATGCCCTCAAGATTAATAAACATTCCGAGCTATTAGTTATCAGCTATTAGTCTAATTTCGATTTGATGTTATACAAAATTCTGCATTAGGATATTTTGAAAAGAAGCATAGTTATTGTTTGGATATGTTGCTCAAAAGTAGACAACTATCAATCAATGTATGTGTGGAGTTGATAGATCAAAAACTTAGGATGGTGACAATTTTCTTCTTTTTTGGCCCACTTAATTGCAGAGGATAGAAGAAATGAGCATTCCCAAAATTATTGTGCTTCAATAATTTTATGTATATAAAGAAATTGGAAAAATAATATAAGGATTTGTCTTGTAAGCAGCTATCAAACACACTAGAAAAGATAGTTTTATGCTTTTGCACTCTTAAGTTGGCCATAAGTTGTGGGGGCAATGTCTTGACGGGACTTGTTGA
>CATIWF010072948.1:0-20241 GCA_949630135.1 Balakata baccata
TGAAAATTTGGAGACATCTTTTGTATGGCGAGACATTCCAGATCTTCATAGACCATAAGAGTTTGAGTTATCAGCTGACATAGAAAGAATTAAACATGAGACAGAGATGATGGTTAGAGCTATTAAAAGATTATGATTGCATAATTGAATACCATCTTGGAAAGGCAAATGTAGTGGCAGATGCATTAAGCAGGAAATCTAGTAGCAGTATGGCTCACTTGCAAGCAACTTCTCTTCCATATTTGATTCAGCTTCGATCTATGAATGTTAAATTGAGTATGCATGATAGTGGGTCACTAATTGCAACTCTTCAGGTTAGACTTATACTAATAAGCAGAATCAAAGAAGCATAAGGAAGAGATCCTCAATTGTATAAGAAAATTGAAATGGCAAAGCAAGAAAAAAGCAAAAACTTCCATTTGCAGAATGATACATTGATGTTAAAGTCATGCATATGTGTTCCAAACATTAATAACCTGCGCTAAGAAATAATGGAAGAGGCACATAATGCACCATATGCAATGCACCCAAGGATGACGAAGATGTATCACAATTTGAGAGCTCATTATTGGTGGCCAAGGATGAAGAAAGACATAGCAAAATATGTTTCTAAATGCCTAACATGTCAACAAATTAAAGTAGAACACCAAGCTCCAGCAAGTAAATTACATCCATTTCCAGTGCTAGAATGGAAATAGGAGAAAATAACAATGTACTTTGTTTATGGATTACCGAGAACTCCACAGAAGAATGATGCTATATGGGTAATTATTGACAAATTAACCAAGTCAGCATATTTTCTACCCATCAGATGGGGGTGTACACTTAAGAGTTTAGCAAAGTTATATGTCAAAGAGATAGTCAGGTTACATGGCATTCCATTATCCATTATATCTGATAGAGATCCACGATTTACTTCACAATTTTGGGTGAGTTTACAAAATACATTGAGAACAAAATTGAACTTCAGCACTGCATTTCACCCACAAACTAATGGTCAATCAGAGAAAACTATACAGACGTTAGAGGATATGCTTACGGCATATGTTATGGAATTCAAAGGATCTTGGGATGAATATGTTGCCTTAATCGAGTTTGCATACAAAAACCAATAGCACAGCAGTATCTAGATGGCACCATATGAAGCATTGTATGGTAGAAAGTGTAGAAGCCCAATTATTTAGAATAAAGAAGGTGCACGAGAAATAGTACAAGATACAGTAGACAAGATCAAGATAGTAAAAAATGAACTCAAGGCGGCACAAGACAGACAAAAGAGCTATATTGATTAGTAAAGAAGAGAAATGGGATATGAGGTAGGTGAAAAGTTATTTCTTCAAGTGTCACCATGGAAAGGAGTAATCTAATTGGGCAAGAAGAGCAAACTTAGTCCACGATACATAAGGCCATATGAAATTCTTGAAAAGGTTGGTCCATTAGCATACAAGTTGGCTTTACCTCTAGAGATTACTCAAATTCATAATGTATTTCATGTCAGTATGCTTAGAAGATACAGATTAGACCCCACACATGTACTTAAAGGTCAAGCCGTTGAGATTGCAGATGACATGAGTTATGTAAAAGAACCAGTAGAAGTCATGACAAAATAGCTGAGAAATAGAGAAATACCCTTAGTTAAAGTATTATGGAGGAACCATTCACGGGAAGAGGCAACATGGGAAACAGAAGATATTATGAAAACGCAGTACCCACACTTGTTTCCAGGTATCAAATTTCGAGGATGAAATTTTTAAAAGGAAAGGAGAATTGTAACACCCTCGACTTTCCCACATACATTATTACACGCATTTCATTTGGACATATTCATTTTATAAATGTCATTCACATGAAACACATACATACATAAGGATTTTAGCTACAATGTGCTCACGAGTTAGACTTGCCATGGGTCGGTTTATCACAATAGGAACAAGTCATACGTGTCTAGCTATAATTTAAATAAGGACACAAGATATTGAAAATGAAATTAAATAAAATGATTAAATTTGAAATAAATTAAATTTGGCATAGTGAAATTAATTAAAGTAGACAATTTAACTAGATAGTATTTTTGGCAATAACTAGGTACATGTAAAAATGTATAATAATAATAATAATAATAATAATAATAGTGATGATGATGATGATGATGATGATGATGATAATAATAATAATAATAATAATAATAATAATAATAATAATAAAGGAAAAGAAAAGGAAGAAAGGACAAAGAAAGGTAGTTTTTGGTCTTATCCATTACTGCCTAATCTATTTGTTTTACGAATTCTAAACTATTTTCTCCCCAGTCTGTTTCTTCTTCTTCTTCCCCCCATAAAAGCCTTCTTTTCCCCATTATTTCACTTAAGTGTCGCAGCAAATTCAGCCCTTGCAAGTTTGTTCTTGGTAAGTAATCATCTCTTCTTGTTTAAATGTCCATTATGACTGTTTAGGGTCTGTCACAAGTAGTGTCTTGGCACTCAGTTTTGATATATTACAACCAATGGTGATGTCTATAAGCAAAACTCCACGTGTTTTAGTTACCTCACTAGTGAAGGCTAAAACCGCCAGTTCAGTGTTAATAAGATCATTCACAATCCTTCCTAGTGCCCTTAGAGTCCTCATTGGCATCACATTGATAGCTGACCTATTATGTGCTAGCACTATGAAGACTGGCCTACCACTGAGATGGACTTTCACATATTGTGCCCTGATATATTTAGTCAATTCCTGAGAGTTTTTCTAGGATAACCTTTTGAGGATTGTCATTGTCAATAGCCTAGATAGTGACCTCAATAGCTTATCCTTTCTCCCTTGATGAGTAATGGTTCATTGCATGTTCTCTTTTGATATTATTATCCTCTTTTAATTTGAGTTCTGGACTAGAACTGTTGATGGACCTGTTCCGGGCAATTTTGGAACAGGAACCACTAGTTCTGGTTCAAAACCGGCCGAGTTCGGAACCGAAAAAAAACTTGAGTAGGCAGGTGGCTGCGCGCGTCAAAACAATAAATGACCGTTCTGACGCACAACCTAGGGACTCCCCCTTCCTAACGGTTTTTTTTTCAAATTTTTTTATAATATAAATAATTTTAAAAAATTAATATAGTAAAAGAAAAAAATGCAATTACAACTGAAAAATAACAGATATAATTTAAGAGTATTTTGTCTTTTTAACTATTTAAAATTTTCTCTATAAATACCTTAATTCATTTCAATTTCAATTCATTAAATTTTCTCTTAAATCTATATACATACTTCCTCAAATTCTCTCAACAACACAAAAAAAATATTTTTTCTCTCTTAAATTCTCTTTAGTCTCTCTAATTACACTCTAATTTTTTTTAAACTCTATAATTCTCAAATTTCTCTCTTTGTTCTCAAAAATGGCAAACAATAGTGGAAAAAGCAATTTCAATTCCAACAATCTTTTTGTGGATATGGAAAATTATGATAATTTTGTTAATGTGGAGGATGAGGAGGAGGAGATGGCAAATGAATTGGTTTCTACACACAGCACTTAACAAAGTTAGAGAATGACAGATAATATTCCAACAAATGTGGGTCAAGGATAAGATCAAAAACTCCGCTCGTCCGATATTTTTCAAATTCATTTCAAGAAAATATAACAAAATGATGGTCAATTACAAGTTGTATGCAACTATTGTAGCCAAACTTATAAATTTAAACAAGGTGGTAGGTATGGCACTTTCAAAAGGCATTTGGAAATTAAACATGTGACTCAACTCGGTATTGCAAAAAAACAAATCTAAATCTCCGGGTTTGCTGGTTCGTCTTCTAACTCTCCATTATTTCAATATAAAGATGAAATGTATAAACAAGAAATGACAATATAAAGATGAAATGTATAAACAAGAAATGACAAAAATGATAAGTGTTGAAAATTTATCTTTTAGTTTTAGTGAAAAGTTGGTTTTAGTAATTTTTGTCAAACTGCTTTAAATTCCGATGCTAAACTTGTTCTAAGGAATACTCTTAAATGTGCTTTATTTAAATTGTATAATGAAAATAAAAAAAGAATTATGCAAAATGTTTTCTTCTTTAAATGGATGTGTTGCAAATTGTAGTGATATTTGGAGTGATCATTGGTACATACATTCATATAAGGGTATAACATGTCATTAGATTGGTAATGATTGAATTATCCAAAAAAGATTACTTGTCTTTAGAGTATTTGATGATAGACATAAAATGATAAAAAATATTTTTGAAGAATATGGTTTAGTTAATAAAATTTTTTCAATCGGTTTTGATAATGCGGTAGCTAACACCGCTTTTATTAGAGAGTTTCAATATCTATATCAATCTTATATTGGTGGAAAATTTTTTTATATTAGATGTGCATGTCATGTTTTAAATTTGTGTATGCAAGATAGTTTAAAAATATTAGGTGATACAATTGAATCAATAAAACAAGCAATTATTTATTTGCATGGACATCCCCAAATTATGAAATTATGGATTCGATTTTGTCATGAAAATGATAAAAGACCGAAAAAATTTCCACAAGATGTCCCAACTCGTTGGAATTCTACGTTTGAATTAATCAACGAGTCATACGCATATAAAGATTTATTATGCTTATTTATTTCTACTAATGTGACACAAATTAATTTATGTCCACAACATTGAGATGTTTGTAAAAATCTTTTAGAGATTTTAAAAGTTTTTAACGATGCAACATATGTTTTAAGTAATATTTATTATCCTACATGTCATTTATTTTTAGCTCAATGTATTAATATTGTTGATGTGTTTAAATATTATATAAATGATATTATTTTGCATGATGTTATATTTGTCATGCGACATAAGTGGTTATCTTATTTTAAAATGATTTCTTTGATTAATCTTGTATGTTGTGTTCTTGATTATAGGTGTAAAATTATAATGTTACATGAATATTTACAAATTTATTATGAGTGTCATGATATTGAGGATGTTAGTATTGATTCAATTGTAAATAAAGTTAGAAGAAATATTTATGACTTATTTAATGAATTTAGTAATTTATATAATATTCCTACTTTCACTAGTTCTAGTAATGAACATGTTGAACTGGAAAGTGTGAGAAGATGTGATCGTTTGATGTTAAAAAGTTATAAAAAAAACCCCGATTATCTACCGGTTTACCCAAACTTGATAGTTATCTAACAACAGATTTTGAGTTTGGTTATAGTAAAGCATGTAAAAAGTTTCCTGTTCTTGAATGGTGGAGTTGCTACCAAAATGCTTATCATGCCCTTGCCCAAATTGCAAAATAAATTTTTGCATGTCCGGTTTTAATAGTTGCTGTTGAACAAATATTTAGTTCAGGAGGTAATATTTTAGACGAGATGCGATCAAGTTTAGCTTCCGAATCAATTGAAGCTCAAATATGTGTCACTGATTGGACTAAAGCGGCTTTAAGACAACAATAATTCGAAAAAGAAAGATACGATGAAGAATTAATTTCTACGACTGAAGGAACTATTGGCACATCCGGCACCGGCAGTTTGGATTAAATATAGTGAATGAGTATTTAACAAATTTAAAAAGTAAGAGAACTACATATGATTTGATTCTTCTAAACCCCAAGAGGATAGGTAGACAACTTAATTAATAGTAAAAAAAATTAAGTTCAAGCCAATTTATTATTTTTAATATTCTTTTCAATTTTTTTTCAAATTTACCTTGAATATTTTTTAAAATTATAAATAAATAGTCCATTTATAAATTTTTAACATTATTACTTTCATATTTTTTTTCACATTTAGCTTAAATAATTTTTAAAATTAAAACTAAATATTACACTTAAATTTTTTTTTAATTTATTACTTTTAATTATTTCTCAAATTTAATTTAAATATTTATTACTTCTTCTCTCATTATCCTAACTTAAATTTTCTTCTCAATTTGTATAATTAACTCCAAATAATTACAATTTATATAAATAATACACTATTTCAACCTTAATTGTATTTCTTTAACTCATAAATTATTTTTAATTATTAAATTTAAATTTAATTTTACATTAAAAAAAATAAAAATTTTGAACTAGCTAAACCAGGACAGAACCGGTCGGTTTGAAACTGGCTTGGAACCGTCCCCTAGCCGATCCTGTTTGGTTCAAATTTTCTTGAACTGTGGAATCGTCAGTTTCGAACCGTTGGCTAGGTCTAGTGTTAATGATGTAATATTGCATTGAAGGGTTATAGGAACATCACCTACACATATAGGTTTTAGCTCTAGTTCTGCCTCATCTGAGCTCACTACTAATTTTGAGTCTTCTTTGGATTTCCTCCCAAACTTAGTTTTTTCAATCACTTCTTTTTGGTGGGTCTAACTCTTTCTCTGGGTTTTTCCTCAGTAGCAACTCTCTCACTTTTTTCAGCTGCTCTTTGTCTCTACAAGCTTCTTTTCTAATCTTTGTTAGTGTCTTAGGGAACTTCTTATGCTGGACTCTATGCCATTGTTGGTCTGTTGGTATTGGAGGTGGCATAACAAACCTTCTTCTGGTAAGCATGCCTTTTTCAGGGGTTGAATCCCTTATAGATCATCAACGACCTTCAGGTCCATGCTGCCTTTCTTTCCTTAGTGAATGTTTGCTTCTCAAAGCATTTCTTTCAGGAACCATCCTTAAATAGGCCT
Source organism: Balakata baccata (assembly GCA_949630135.1). Lineage (NCBI taxonomy): Eukaryota > Viridiplantae > Streptophyta > Magnoliopsida > Malpighiales > Euphorbiaceae > Balakata > Balakata baccata. The sequence goes on from CATIWF010072948.1 coordinate 6,649, forward strand.
GATCATTTCTTTTGTGCACCTGAATTCTTTCTTGCATGACTTCTTTAGGTATCCAAATCTATCAAAATTTTGAATTAGGTGCCAACCTTTCATTTTCTCTTCTTTTCTTAGAATCTAAAAAGGACCTAAGATCAGAAGTCGTTGTGTTTACTAAAGCCATAAGAGGGAACAAATCTTCACCAATTACCATAGCCTCCTTCTTCTCAGGGAATTTTAGTATTCCTTTATTGATTCTATCTTGTATCACATTTCTAAAACTCCAACAAGAGTTAGTATTATGGTTCCATGAGTCGTGATACTCAGGAGGAATGCTAATGAATTTCTCTGACTAGGAAATCAAAGATTTCTTTAGTACTAGTAACCTCAAAAGTGTACTGTAGCTGATTGTTTGAGGCTTGATTCTTCTTCCACATGTCTAGAGTCTTTTTTTTTTTTTTACCAATATAGGACATATATAGAAACTTGTATTAATCAAGTCACCAATAGCTACCTTAGATACTACCTCTTGACAATATATGCCTATGGCCGCCTTTCTTGTGTGGTTTTCTTCTCTGAGGAGCTTTTCATACTCAATGGCCTTGGCAGCCAACTCATTAAAATCCTTGAACTCCTTCCCTTGGAACTTCTTCCTTAACTCTATGTCAAGGCCTCTTTGAGCCATTTTGACATATTATATCTCAAGTAAGTGGATTTTGCAATGATTCCTCATTTTCTTAAATCTTGCAATGAAGAGATCAGTAGTTTTCCTACTCTTCTGTGTTATCCTAGAGAGTTCAACTATACAAATCTCTAATTCAGCCTTATAGAACTGAGTGTGAAATTGTCTTTCCATTTCCTGCCAGGTTAGTGTAGAGTTCCTAGGTAGCGTAGCATACCAAGTAAAAGTAGTACCTGTTAAGGAATTAAGAAACAACCTAAGCTTGTAACAGGGGAAGTTTTCATAGTTGGCCAACTCCCCATATTGAATAGTGGCTCTAGCTATGTGTTCTAGTGTTTTTTGTCCCTCCTTTCTAGAGAATAATGTGAAATCTAATATCTTGTATCCCCTAAGATAGGAATTCTCACGGTCAATTACATCTGGATATGGCTTATGAAATGTAAAGCAGCCTATTTATCTAAGGCCAGGCCTATATAGCTCTTGAACTGCCTCCTTCACTGTTTCCAAGTCCACTAGTGCATGTACTTGTATTAAGGGCAAATGAGGATGTGGTTCTCTGTTCATACCCAATCCATAAGGCATATGTGAGCTACCTCTTGAGGATCCAATTAAAGGTAATGGTTCTCCATAAACTCCAGGTTGACTTTAAGGATTGGAATGAGCAAAGAACCTCTATGCAGTAGTTTTAGCACTAGTGTATACGGCCTAGAGTCCTTTCTTCCTTGAGGTGAGGACGAGAGTACCTTGTCTCAACCTAAAATTGTGAGTAATGGAAATCACCTGCTTTACAGTTGTTGATCCCGGAGTGCTGCCCTCTAAGTCTATTAGATGGTTGCCTTCTAGGTATAAGGGCAGAGTCCTACTTGGATTTAACCACTTGATATTTTGGTTCTTCCATGATTCCAGCCACTAACTTCTTCTGGGAGTTGAATTGCTAAGTTAACTCCTCAACGATAGCCCTAGCCTAGTTCTTTGCTTGTTTAGCTACTTGTTCAAATGTTCAGCTATGAGGGCTTCAAGCCTTTGAATGACAATAAACTGGTTATTCTTGATTTCTTCCAACAAAGATCTGAACGCATTAGAGTAAGCAGCATCAGTAAATGGACTAATCAGACTTTTACCTAATATTTGTAGTCTTGTTGGACTCTTAGTTCCTTCTTCCTTTCAAGGTTGATGAAGTGTTAGATTTTCAATATGTTCCATAATGAGCGAAACTCTTTTCTCACATTCTCCTATTAGAGCAAAAGATTTAGAGCCATGAGACTCTATAACTTTCTTACTTCTAGTTTCAATAGGCATGTAAAGGAAGTGTTAGATTTTCAATCTGCCACAATGAGCAGAACTCTTTTGTCATGTTCTCTTATTGGAGCAAAAGATTTTAAGCCATGAGACTCTATAGCTTTCTTACTTCTAGTTTCAATAGGCATGTAGAAGCAACCAAATGGGTCCCAATGGGTGTGCCAAAAAAGAATGTTATTAGCAATCTCACTAGAGGTCCCACCGAGCATGCTAAAAAAGATATTGCTGCATAAAATAGGATGAGTGTGAGCATACTAGGAAAATTAAAGTGTTTTCCAAACTGATATGAAAATTGTGCCTAAAGGTGACTTCTAATCAGATGATTGTGAATTTTTAAGTTTTTTTTGATAGTATGCTCTAGTTGTAACACCCTTCCATATAGTATATTAGTCTGCTATATGAGGGAATGCTACCATATACTTGTTACCATTATTCCTCTTTAAGTATTTACTGTTTAAACATATAATACTATGGTTTGTCTAATTATACTTATCAATATAAATCCATATAGATAAATAACATAAATCCATGCCTTTATAATAAACCAAAATCATAAGATCTGTAAACTAGGGCTAAACATGCCCAAAATAAAACATCCATGTAGCCCATAATCCGAAATACAAATTAAAACGAAATCTAATTTTATTCCAAAATGTATGATATGAAAAGAAATGTATAAATGTGAGCTGACTTTGGATCTGACTGGCTCGACTTTTTCTTGTCAACTCTACCTATGACTCAAGACTTGTATGCAGGATACCTATATGCTAAGCTATTCAAGCTTAGTAGTACATATAATTATATAAATTCTATCATGCATATCATACATATTCGAATCATATCATTCATTACGTGAAAGTCATAATATAACACTTCATATCATTATAGTCAGGTCATCATACCAATCAAATCATTTCGCATCACTGTAGCATACCTGGTAAGCGGAAGCCTTTCCTTGTACCTCACATTGGGTTACATTTTCCAGTTTTTGTTTGTTCATTTAAATTGCCCAGTTGCTCTATACTATACTACCAAATACGGATTGTGAATAGGAGCGTTCTCGAAGTTGAAGCCACCTTACCCACCTAATCATCACTATCTATATATGTACCTAAGTCAAGTGCATTCTCGAAGCTGAAGCCAACTTGACTCATAACTGTATATAAAAATTGCTAGCATAATGGGTTAAGGGCACTCTTAGAGCTGTAGTCACCTTGCTCGGAAATAAACGCATGAAAAGTCTTACGGTACTATAACCACCCTTAATGACATGTCATCTATCTTATAGTCAGTCCCACTACGAGTAAGGGCATTTAAGTCTTTTTCCTTTATAATCGCATGAGCCATATTCCATGGTGTCGTATGATAACTTAAACATTGTAACACATTATCATTCATGTCATCATTTCCATATCATATCACCTCATAATCCATGTATCATCATATACATGTCCTTATATCTCATGTCATGCCATAGCATATAGGGCATAATATCATCATCACAATTACCAACTAAATAATCACATATTATCTCATAATAGACAAGGCATATGTACATCTTCATTATTATCATTCCCAATATCATACTTCTGCATATAAGTGAGTCACATATATACATTAGTAAGCTACGACATGTCGCGGCGGCCGTGGTGCCGTTGGCCTTACCCATCACGGGTCTGGGTAAGCTTGGAGTAGCTTGAGTCCCGACTGGGACTCCCCTTTCCCTACTGAAAAAGGTTTGACATCAGCAATTAAAATTCAGTTTTCACTTGATTCAAAATGCATCACACCAATTCCAGAATGTCACACCTCATTGAAACAGACAATTTTGTCATTGTGAACATGCCATAATCCATTTTATTTTTCTTATTTCATCAATTTAACATGAAAATCATGAATAATCCATGTCATTAATCCATACCAACGTGTTTAGACCATTCAAATCAATAATCATGGCATTCAACAGTGACATAACATTTAAAAATACCTATTCACTAGCAATCATGCAGCCAGAAAGCGAATAAACATGATTATATGTACAAACATCTAACAATAGAGCCGAAAATCCTCACTCTACGTCTCTTTCACGTTCTGATGTTCGTTCCCTCCTTCGATTCTATTCCCTAGCATCAAATATACAAATCAAGGGTCATAAACCAGTCCATATCTTCTGTTCTTAATGAACCAGACTGAGAAATAGGGAAAACCCTAATCTAATAAGATAATGAACACTAAAACTTATCTAAGAGTGGTAGAAGATCGAAATACTTACCGAACCACCTCTAGAAAAACAAAAACACAAATGGAGAACTCGGTTTCTAAGGCTGTTCAAATACCAATCTTGTGTTCTTGAGAAAGACACCAAAAACCCTAATTAAACCCTTGATAAAACAATCCCAATTGTGTATTCAGGTGTTAAATCAAAGGGGAACCGAAAGGAAACTAATAGGAGTGTTTCTAGAGTATCTAGGGTGTACATATGTTTGCTGGATTTCTGATAAGAGTGGAGAAGGAAGTAAAAATACGTATTTATAGCGTGCAATTCAGAGGCGAGTCCCAACCAAGAAACTGGTGTAGCAATCGGAAAACCTTTCCCAACCGTGATCTGGCCTTTTTTGAGCGGGATTTGGTTCTGCCCACCAAAACATAAAATAAGCCAAACTTGTCATATTTTATATTCTTACTTTTAATTACCATAATACCCCTCAAAATTCATATTACTTTTGGGCCCTAAATTGTGGACATTACACTAGTTGCTACGGGGATTGAGAAGTGGATGAAAATATTTGACAATAATGAAAATAAACTAATGAGCAATAAAGACTTAGAGAAAACTTGAATAAAGACGAATGCTGGAAAATGATTTTGCTATATTAATATTGATGATTAACTACAGAATTGAATAAAATTGAAAGAACTAATGCTGAAATTGTTTGAAAATAAACCGATGCTATATTGCTATTTGCTAGAATTTGAATAACTAAGTGTTTGTTGATTGAGTTGTTGATTGATTAGTTGGTTATGTTTTCTCTCCATGAATGCTATTTCCTTTTATATGATCAGAGCCAAAATGACCATTGGCCATGATCCCCACTTGATTCTGCCACTTTCTCTTCAATTGCCATATTGCACATTTTTGCCCTCATTTCCCCCATTTTCTTCTTAACTTCTTAACTATCAATATAATACTCCATTTTTCTAGATATTTATATTTGACTAAACTTTCATAATATATGATTGCTTATGGACATGAGTTCTAAATTTCCATGGGTTTGGTTGCAATTGATATAATGAATTGGGGCCCCAATTCAATGGGTCTGTAAAATATGGCGTAAACAACATAATATATTTATTTTAAGATTTAATTTATAAATCAATAATCAAATAATATATATTTTTTAAAAAAACAAAATATAATGAGATTCTCAAATTATTTGAACTTAAATTATATATAAATTCTATTTATTTAAGATAAATATATTTTTAATTTTGTCATTTTTTTAAAAATAAATTAATATTATTAAAATTATACATTTTTATAATGTTTTCTAATATTAATTAAGAGTATATTGAAAAACTCAAAACTGATTATGATTTATATTTAGTTAGGATTGATTCTAATGAAAATAAAATATTCATTAGGGAAAGAAGAGAAGGAGTGATTTCTATTGATAGGAAATCACATTTTCATTTTTATTAATTTTTTTCCTAACCAAATTTTGACAATGAGAATCCCTTATTTCTATTTTTATTTCTATCTATTTTTTTATGAACGAAACACCCCTAATATATTTCATTTTGTTTGTTTGAGTTGTTTAGATCGGATGGGACAATGTTTTCATTTTGTTTTGTTTTTTCTTTGTTTTCTTTAATCTTTTTAAGAGAATAACTTCATTAATCAAAGATTTGAATGTAATAATGAAATAATAAAATCAGGAGGAAATCACCAACACAAAAGCTTAGCTATTAAATTCATCACGTTAGCTAAATCATGAGCAATCGAATTTGCTTGTCTTTGAACTCATTTAGTGCGATTGAGTAATGGAAAAGCAATTTTCGAAAAGAATTTTATTTTTTATTTAGATTTGAAAACTGCTTTTAGTAAAAGCAGGTAAATGCAAGTGCCCTTTAATTAACATACATCAGATTATATATATATATATATATATATATATATATATATATATATATATTAGAATAAAATAAACATTATTTATTACATACAATTATTACAATAACAATAAAGAAGGAGAATTTGAAATGCGAGATCTAAAAACATATCTATCTATGGCACCGGTAATAAGTATTCTATGGTTTGCGTCTTTAGCAGGTCTATTGATAGAGATCAATCGTTTTTTCTCATATGGGTTGACATTTCTTTTTTTTTTTTTTCATTCTAGTTATCAACGTGTGGGGGAGGAGGTAAAGATGATTAGAGATACAATTAAATATCTGTGATTACTAACTCCCCTCCTCTTTTTTTTATTTAATTTTAATTATAATTCTTAAACTAGATTTGAAAAAAATATATTATAAAAAATTAAAAAAATTAGTCAATTAAATTAAAAAAAAATTTAAATATACTTTTAAAATGTTCAACAATAATTCCAAATATTTCCTAATCGAGCAAAACAAATCCAATTTTTACATAGTGAGAATTAAATGTGAATTTGGATATGCAATTTTATAAGTTTCGTTTTCCGACTCATATATTAAATACTGTCTCAGCCTCTCTAGTCCTAAATAAATGGTTTTTTTGTATAATAATTAATGAATATATTTAAGATATAAATAATGTCATTTTATTTTTTTAAAAAGAAAAATAATTTCATTGATTCAAATTAGAAATATATTGACAGAAATACAAATATTAATATACTAAAAACCGTAGATAAATATTATTTTACTCTTGGATAATTAATATCCACCAATCATTAATGGAAAATGAAGCTTTAAATAAATATGGAATAGATAAAAAATAATTAATATTTATAGATAACTTTGAAACATTAAATATTTTGAAACAAAAATTTTAGGATATGTTTGAATTGAATGATTTTAGATGAGATAAATTGAATAATCCATGATTTATATCAAATACATCGTTTAATTACTTAAAAAATATCTAAATTTATAGATTCATTACTTAAAAAATGTCAAAATTTATAGATTTTTAGGACATCTCTCTTTCACCAAAATTTTTCATATTTTAAGGATTTAATTTCCTGCCTTAGATGAGAAAATTCAAAATCTCCATTTTTATCAATGAGTGATTATTGTTAAACTTTTTTTATTCCAAAATTGTCTTTTATAAATTAATAATATTCTAAAATTATCCTTAAATTCTTAAGAAAACAAAAATAATAATTTAATTTCAATAATAATAATAAATATTATTATTTTGCAAAATATAGTATTAATATGTAATAAATTATTAATAAAAAATAATTTTTAGTTTATAATAACGTAATTAGACATTATAATGTATAATAATTTTTCGTTTTAAGAATAAGATGTTATATTCCAACCTTAACTTATCACATATAAAGAGTGAGTACTATTAATTTTATTTATTTTTTATTATTTTCCAACTTTTAAGGTAACCAATTTTATTTTTTTAATTTTTAAATATATAGATAAATTGATTGTATATGTTTAATTAATAATAAATTTTCATTATTTAATAAAAAGTTAAATTGAAAATTAATCGTTAAATTTATGGATTGTGATCATTGAACCAAATATGAGTGTGAGAAAAATTATATAATAAATTTTTTAATTTTATATTGAAACCAAACGATATAATTTTCAGAATTGATGGATTTAAAATCTATGAATTTTAAAATTTTTAAACAAAATCTATTTAGGGAAAAAAAATTATGTCATTAATTACATGAATTGATGGGCTACTGCTGATTGCAAAGCGAGCCCGCTGGGATTAAATTATTCCAATTACAATTTAACGTATTAAAATTTCACAGTATCGCAAAAGTTAATTAATTTTACGATTACTCGTGATAAGGGATTTAATAGTTTAAAAAATATACCAAATTCGATGAAAATTCAACCTTTTTTTGAAACCTGCTATTATTTTCTGATTATTTAAGGTTATTCTTTTAACAGTATAATTAGCTTAGGTTACAAAGAAATGTGTTCTATTTTTAAAAAATTTTAAAAGTGGTATAAACAATTTTACAAGTTGAAAAGTGATAAATTCAATTCAGTACTCGTTGATAAAGTACTCATACACAGAACTCCTGAGTCACATGGGATTAGAATTCAGAAATCTATTTGGATCAGGTACAGTGAAAGATCTGAAACACTCGTACGCATATTAGCCATCAAAATAAAAATATTACCCATTTAGATTATGTAATATAGTCCTGCTCTAATTAGAACTTAATGCTATATAAACCCATTAGCTGCCTCTCTTTTCAACTATCTATTAATTCCAATTCTCTGCACATTGGTATCATTCCAAAATCTTTAACAATTCTATCTTTAGAATATGGCTCCCGCAATTGGTTTTAAAGGTGACTTTAAGCCTGATGATGGCAAAAAGTACGTGGGACGGTTCACATGGTACGTGCTATATACTTGCTGTGTTGGAGCTATGGGTGGTCTTCTGTTCGGATACGATATCGGTGTTTCTGGTAAGTTCTTTCAGTTTTTCCAATATGTTGTCGAATTTTATTTTTATTTTTGTTTGTCAATGGTGTGAATTATGTATGAATTATTGCAGGCGGTGTTACTTCGATGCCTTCTTTTCTGCATCGATTCTTTCCCTCAGTTTATCGAAAGGAAGCTTTGCACACATCAACTAGTCAGTACTGCACATTCAATGATTCTACATTGACATTGTTCACATCTTCATTATACTTGGCTGCTCTGGTTTCTTCTTTGTTAGCTTCCTGGATAACTAAGAAGCTTGGTCGAAAGTTTTCAATGTTTCTTGGTGGTTTAATATTCTTCGCCGGAGCAGTTTTCAATGGTTTTGCTCAAGCCATCTCGATGCTTATACTCGGCCGGATTTTGTTGGGTATCGGTGTCGGATTTTCTGTTCAATCTGTGCCTTTATATCTATCGGAGATGGCTCCATACAACCACCGTGGTTGGCTCAATATTGGGTTTCAACTATTGATCACAGTTGGGATTTTTATTGCAAATTTGATAAACTATGTTACTCCTAAACTGTTTGGTAACCGAGCATGGCGATTTAGTCTTGGATTCGCAATGATTCCTGCTGCCATAATCATTATCTTAGCATGTTTTCTTCCAAACACTCCCAATTCCATGCTCGAGAAAGGCGAAAAAGAAAAATCTAGAGCGATACTCAGGCGAATTCGCAAGGCTTCGGACGAGGAGATAGAGGACGAGTTCCAAGATTTGGTGGCTGCGAGTGAAAATGCAAAGAATGTGCAAAATCCATGGAGTAATATCCTCAAGAGACAATACAGACCTCAACTGGTTATGGCTTTACTAATCCCATCTCTACAGCAACTCACTGGAATCAATGTGGTCATGTTCTATGCTCCTGTGCTCTTCAGAAGCATCGGGTTTAAAGATGATGCTTCACTGTTATCAGCAGTAATTACCGGCAGTGTTAATCTCGTTTCTACGTTTGTTTCTATGTTCGGAACTGATAGATGGGGCAGAAGGTTTCTGTTTATCGAAGGTGGAATTCAAATGTTCATCTTCCAGCTTTTGGTAGCAGTGTTTATTGGGTGGAAGTTTGGAACCACAGGGGAAGTGTCTAGTGTACCTACATGGTATGCTATTGTGGTGGTGGTGTTTATCTGCTTATTTGTTGCAGGATTTGCGTGGTCATGGGGGCCGTTAGGATGGTTAGTGCCGAGCGAAATATTTCCGTTGGAAATTCGATCAGCTGCACAGAGTATTGTATCTGCCACGAACATGATCTTCACATTCTTGATTGCAGAGTTGTTCTTGTTCTTGCTCTGTCACTTTAAGTTTGGATTGTTCATCTTCTTTGGAGTTTTCGTTGTGATAATGACTTTGTTCATTTATTTCTTCTTGCCTGAGACTAAAAACATTCCTATTGAAGAGATGTCTCGAGTTTGGATGGATCACTGGTACTGGAAAAGATTCCTGCTGCCTCCCAAGGCTGCCTTCCTGGAGATGAACTAGAGTTTATTTTCTTTTTACAATGACATTTATATTGATGTTATAATTAGATTAATTGCTATATTCTCTAATTTTCAGCATTTATTATTTTATTTCAATCCTGCCTTTGCATAAGTGTATTATATTGAGTTTCAATGATTTGTTTCTATATCCAGGGGTATGGAAATAGTTATATCAAATTACTGATTTATTTTTATATTAGTTCTGAATTTTTATTCCGGAAAAGACAATTTAATCCTGATAAAATGCTAGGAAGGCTTATCAAAAAAAAAGAAAATAATTAGCATATCAACCAAGAAACTCAAATCAAAGACGTGGGCACGAAACAGTAAACAATATTCATACAGGCTAAAAATTAATTGCTTGTGTACTGGCTGAAATAAGAGAGCCAGCTTAAACACTAATTATCTTTGGAAACACTTATTTTATGTTCCCTATCCCACTCATAACTTTTGGCTGTTCGAATCTCTTGACTAACCAAGTATAGTCAATCCATGTTTATTGCAAGAGGCAATATAAGATGTGGAAAGGCAATTTCCTCAAGTTCAGATCAATGCTTGCTTCTTTCCGGTTGCTATTTCCCAGGATTGTAGAATATGGTTCACAATATCCTCTACACCAACACCATGCTTTACCTATTATGTACATAAGCAAACGTTAAGAAAACTTCAAGTGTTATGAAGAAACGAGGTTGATGCTGTATTTTATTTTCCAAGTGTACTGCCTAAATCAAGGGTCCTTAAAGAAAAGTTGTAGATTTACTAGGATTTGAACTTTCAGATGTTGCACATCAAAATCAATTCATCATGCAAAATTTTTGCATGGCCAATCTTGCATCTTGCAAACCTTTATGACCTATGGGCACTCGGATCAGTCTTATCTTGTTGCAAATATAGCTAAAGTATCATATTCTATGAGCTTATCTGTTCAGATGTGTCAGCTTAGATGGTTTCTTTCTGCAGTAATTACATTCTAGAGGACAAACATGCCTCCTGGCAACTGTCAATATCTTTGTATAACACAAAACAAATTTTGATGATATTTTCTTTACCATAAAAATTAAATTTTCAGATTGTCTTCTTTCTTCAGGTTTTCTGCCCCAATGAAAATATTAGCACTAAATAAAACAGATTCCGAGCAACAAATTCCATAATTATGCCCCTTCCAAAACTATGAATGCCAAAATTAGAGTCACATCTTTATGGAAAAACACCACCAACTCACCTGAGCAAAGACAAATGGCCCACCATCCCGCATTCTAAGTGCATCACGCTCCATTACAGCCAAGTCAGCTCCAACTGCTGGAGCAAGGTCAGACTTGTTTATAACCTATAATCATGCAGACACAGTTCAGACTTCATGCTAAATATGTTTCTGAAACTGATCAATACGATTTGCATCATACATCAATAAAGCTACAACATGTCAATACTAGCAAAAGCAATAACAGTGGGAAATCACATACAAGAAGATCAGCTTGGGTGATGCCAGGGCCACCCTTCCGGGGAATTTTATCACCACCAGATACATCTATTATATATATGATGTAGTCAGCCAATTCCCTGCTGAAGTTAGCAGCTAAATTATCTGCACCAGTCAAATTCAAGTAGGAGATGAACATTTCCTAATAGAGGCTCAGGATTATACAAATGAAATCTCTAAAGAAAAGTTTTTAGTTAGTAAGATACACTGCTATTCGAGAAAAAAAGTCTGCACTAATTCTTCATTATTAATCTGACCAAATAGCATGTATCAACATGCTGCAGGAATACTGTCTAATGTGAAAAACCAAGCTTAATACAAGATCAACATGAATTTCAACCACCTATTTAAGAATGCATGGCAGTTTTAGAGGCATGTAATAGCTATTCACCTCCACCAGATTCACAAAGAAGTATGTCTGCTTTGAATAACTTAGAAAGCTCCTCAAGAGGGCCAAGATTAATACTGATATCTTCACGAATTGCAGCATGTGGACAACCTCCAGTTTCCACAGCACGTATCCTTTCTTCTGGAAGTGCTCCATTCTTAATCAAGAACTCACCATCCTCTTTTGTAAATATATCATTTGTCACCTGAAATAACAATGACTCTACTGGTTAATATCTCAAACTGACTGCAGTGGCTTTCAGAAAAGCAGTGTTACAGATTTCATATTCCTTAATTACATATTGTAAATCCCTTGATTAGTGTTGTAAATACCCTAATTAGTATGATATCCTAATTAGTATAGTTTCCTAATTAGATATAATCTTTGTGTATAAATATGTAATTCCATTATCAATAGAGACAAGAAATTCTATTCCTATCTTTGTGATTTATATGGTATTAGAGCATTAGATATTGGAATTTGGATATGAAATTTTTTTCTTCAAATTTGGGTTATCTGTCAAATTGACATATTAGGGCTCCAAAATTGGGGTTTAAGTTGGTTTTGGATCAGTTTTGTTGATTTAAGTCATTTTAAGTTCTGGGCTATAATTATTTTTTTTGAGTTATGTCAAATAAAAATGGAGCAGTTGTATCGGATGTGATTCCAGTAATGTCCAAAATCATAGAACACAAGCTCAATGGTTCTAATTATTTGGATTAGACTAAAACTGTTCGGCTTTATTTGTGGAGTATTGACAAGGATACTCATATGACTGAAGATCCACCAAAAGATGAAACAAGGCAAACTTGGCTACGGAAAGATGCTCGACTATTCTTGCAGATTCGAAATTCAATTGACAATAAGATAATTGGTTTGATTAACCATTGTGAATTTGTTAAAGAATTAATGGATTATCTAGATTTCTTATATTCTGGGAAAGGGAATATTTCCCGCATCTATGAGCTATGCCAAGCATTTTACCGTGCAGAGAAACAAGATAAGTCTCTTAGTAGTTATTTTATGGATTTTAAGAAAACTTACGAGGAGCTTAATATATAGCTGTCATTTAGTTCTGATGTGAAAGTTTAGTAGAGTCAAAGAGACTGTCAAATCTCAAATTCTCTCAAGTTCTGAAATTTCATCATTGCAAGATGTCTTTAGCCGGGTACTTCATATTGAAGGTACTCCACCTATGCCGTTCAATGGCGCTCTTGTTAGCAGAAATAATAATTACGAGCAATGGAAGTCTCAATCCAGGAATGGCAATAAAGGAAGAGGATCCAATAGTTTTGAAACTCCCACACGGGATTCTGGAGAAATTGTGTGCCATTATTGTCATAAGCTAGGACATATGAAGCATGCCTTTAGGAAGCTTTAGAATAGAACTCATAAAACTCAATCGGCTCATATTGCATCTTCTAATGATGCTTCTGAAAAGTTAGTTCTTATCTCTGTAAATGAATTTGCTAAGTATTCTCAATACCAGAAATCATTGAAAGCTTCATCTACTCCAATCACTGCTATTGTTGATTTAGGTAAACCAAATGCATGTCTCATTTCCTCATCCTCCAAATGGGTCATTGATTCTAGTGTTGCAAATCATATGACAGGTAACTCA